>DWEI01006468.1:0-10071 GCA_018245875.1 Mysoria ambigua | reverse complement strand
GAAGAGAAGAGAAGAGAAGAGAAGAGAAGAGAAGAGAAGAGAAGAGAAGAGAAGAGAAGAGAAGAGAAGAGAAGAGAGATATCTATTTATCAATATTGACCTTGATACATGGAAGTACCATCTGGTGGTAACTTCCATTAATACGATTATCATATTCGTTTCATCTGTGTAAAAATAAATGGTCAGACTGATTTTCATGACAATCGGTTGAACGAGGCAGAAGTTGCTACTCTGTAGGGCCACCAGATAGCGAGTGGTATCAATGAGTATATTATACAAACCTTCTTCGAGGAAAATTACATATATATACCTATACCAATTTGCGTTTATTCTTAGCTAAATGATTTTTATTCTTTCGTCCTTGCGTCTCGAATTCTTATTTTTTTTTATGTATGTAACCTAATTAAACATTTCTGTTTAACACATCAGTATGTATATATTGTTATAAACGTAACAACATACTAGTGTTGAGTAATATAACAAAGGTAACGTCGCAGGAAGACTAATTACACAGTTATTTTCTGAAGTGTTACGCTAACGAGTGCCGCTTGTATAGAATTTCTTAACGAGTGTCCCGAAGCGGAGGTAGGATGCACCCGTCTCTGTAATACGGCAATAAATCTCTTATAAAACTATTATCCCATGTTAAGTAAAACATTTCAGTATGTTAGAAGCTGAAACATGTATTATACATTTAATTCGTTTTATTCCTTTAAATAGACTGCCTCGGTTTGTAGAATGTAATCAAACTTGGAAAGAAGTTTTTTTCAGACAGAATAATCGTCACTTAATAAAAGACCGTTACATTCCATGGGCGATACTGTTAGATTTTTCTGATATTCTAAGATTGTTTTTATATAATTAATATTTTATAACTTGCCATATTACGTAAAATTGTTGTAACAAGTAATTAACATTGCAAGCAAAACAAACATTGAAAGCTTCGACATCGGCATCATTACTACATTTCCCAACATATATTCTAAAATTTGTAAAAATTACAACCAACAACGATGTTTCACTCAACAAATATGTTGCTATTTAAGAAAAAACCTATGCTTACAAACAAATACATATTGTTTAAGTGTTATTGTACGTTGAACAGAACTACCCTGAGGAGATCCACAAGTATCGCGGGAACAAAGAGCTCGCGCGCTTAGATGCAGAGCATACGCTCGATCGCAACAGACCGGTAAAATGACGCACCCCGCGTCTAGTTTTTCACATTCTTTTTACTTCCAAACTCATCAGTTTATAACTCAAAACGCCCTTATCTATAATCTTTTTAATATTGTTTTTCCTCATTTAACACTAGATTTACTGAACCAAATTGACTCATTAAAAATGCAAGAGAAATATATGTAAGTACTTTGGAAAACATTCCTTATAAATAAACTTTGTTTTACGAATTTTCTGCAACGATTTTTGTTCAATTTAGCATAAAAGCTCCTACATATTTATGCATTTAAAATTAAGTTACATTAAATTAATCCGTGCAAACAATTGTCCAATATATAAACAAGATTGAAACACAATTATAGTTATGAAAGGTTTTCCGTTGATGTGATCATTAGGAAAGTAATCCCTGAAGAGGTAGGCAGACGAATTTAGAACACTCCCACGTTTCACCTGTTACGTTTACGTCCCACTATCTAATACATAGGTGGTGAGTCTACTGCTACGCATCGGGAACATATCCACACTCCGAATCACTACCAGAATTCTAATAGAAAATTTTACAATAGGAATTTGAGTTAGAACAGAACGGAAATGGAAAGAGATTTCGCGTGTAGATGTAACAGAAAGAACGAAAAAGTGGCAGAGTTGAAATCACGTAATTCCAATAACAAAGTCTTCCTATTGGAAATTTATCTTATTTAGTCCTTAGTCCTGTATTTTTAAACGCCAAAACAACATCGCACCGCGGAACGAAATGTAAACTGGTAATGAGAATTCATCAATATTAAAATTGAGGAAACTTCATTAATTATACTTCCAAATTAAGTTTCGATGGAAAGGTCGAAGACGGAATCAATGAGCCACAATCTTTTACAAATTGAGCTACAATGTATATTACATGTAAAAATATTCTGCGAATTTTCACAAAATTATCTTAACTCGTTAAGTCTATTTTTCAGACACATTTACCTTGTTGATGAAATAATCAGTGACGGGTTAAAAATTGTATAATATTAAGAAACAATATATTTGTATAATTCATTCATTATCATGATATCGTAATATCAAATCTTTGACTGGGTAGGCAGACAGCACCGTCTTCCACGTCTCTAATCTTACAGATCTAAAAAAAAATATTCTGCATTCATTAGTTTCTATTTACAAGCGTCTGCTCAAAATGTAACGAATGCCCTTTATTTATAATCGCAAGATAAACCTGTCCGCGTATTATTATAATAACGATATGATCGTCTATTAAAAATCATTTTTAATTATGACATTGCGGTCAAATCTTCAATACATAATATAAGCATTATAACAAAATGACACTCAAGATATTATATAATTAATACAAATAGTAAAAACATAACGAATTATCTGATCTGAGGTGTTTTGTTTATCGCATCCCGTACCAGTTTCGCTGTCGGCGCCATTTTAATGGCGTGTTAGTCAAACATTACCGCGCTCGGCGCGGAGAGGGCACCGCGCGCAGTGGGCCACTTAAGTAAAATTAGCTTCTTCTGTGTCGCAAAGAACACTATTGGGTGCTCGCAGCCTCGCGCTCCCCTTCGCGCGCATCTAGATTAAAGCGATGGGGTACGATGTGGAGATTTGCCGATATGCTTTGTTGAAGCGCACACGCTGTGACGCTCTGCCGGGTATATATAGGTGGTGATGTACATTTTTAATTGTTTGAATTAAACATACTGTATAATTAAATTTTAATTATATAGCTATCAATGAATATAAAAAATAAGATATTCTAAAAACCACTGTTTCGGTAAACCTAGATATTTTGAAAATTATTATTTGTACGATATTAAATTTTACCTGCGTCAAATACGAATACTATACGAAACGAAAATATTCGCTTAAAGCGCAAACCGTGATTACTTACACTCCTTTGAAGCGATTGTTCGCAGACGGCAGGTGGAGGAAATTTTATCGCATTAATTCAGAATAAAGCGCGAACGGGCCGTGCTGTTATTTAGCCTCGTTGAATGTTAAGTCTCATATATACCTAGTGCAAGCACTACACGAGAACGCAGTCAGACTTCGGAATGGTCCTTGAGGGAACTCTGATGGCTGACTCGCAACGCTTCATATAATTTCATATTACTGTGCTCCATGATTTCTATTATTACGTGCGACAGGAATTGTTGGCGCTGTCTCCCTGTTACACTATCAAACCATTTGGTTTTACTTAACTGCTTTGCGTCTTTGCGCATCGCCACTAGGAATCTGAATGTTTGTGAACATTTCTTTGAGATTGAATAGCTTTGTGTTGTTGTGTTAAAAACATTTACTTGACTTTATTTTAAAAATATAGTACCTAATGCAAAGTTGAGGATTTGAAAATACGTATATTTTAGGTACATATTCGTCTCGTTGCATGTGGGGTAAGCATTTTAATTATTTAACAGTAACAGGAAACAGAAAAATATAGTTTTAACAAGCGCCTGCAGTTTAATTACAAGCAATACTACTGAGGCACATCTCACACTATAACATACAAACTTTTAGGGGATATTATTTTGTCTGTAATGTAAATAACAGGAATAAAGGTTACTAATATTTCTATTAAATTATAACTCATTAATAGTTTTAATTTTACAGTACGTAATGATTGGCTTGAGAATAATGTAATATAGGATAAAAATAATAAAATACTTTTTATATTTAATAATTATGCCTGTTTTAAAAATTAATGTACATGAACGATGTATTTTAATATCTCCTTCATTTAGATGAGTTGACATAGATTTTTATAGGTTTCAAAGTTTAAAATTCTTTAATGGCAAAAATACATCGATGCAAACGACAGAAATTATAAGTTTTATAATTTCTAAAACTTATACGTATACAATTCAAAAGTAATAAAAAGTTGACATTACATCGAGTAGACAGGTTTGAAGAAAAACAGTCTGTAGATCTTACTTACTAAAGGAGTGAGAACAGCAGCTATGGAGATGAAATTCATCCAACTTTATGTATACATATCGTTTACGAAGTTCCTCCGCCACAAGCTCTCGTAAATCGTCAACCGCTATATGGCACAGCGTATGTAGATTCGACTCAGAAAAGGTCGACGCAGCAATAAATTAATAATAAAAGTTGGAAATTTGTTGAACTTTCCCGATTTAGACGTGACGTAAAGTGAAAATCCCATTTATATTTCGATCGCTGCGCGTTCCCGAACATTCCCTATGGATCGGTGGCAATAAGCTGCGTTGTATTGTGCCTAATTTTGTTTCGGCGCCAACTTTGTACCGCCAGCGCGAAACAACTTCATCACCGAACGCCTGCTGGGCTATTATTTCAATAAAATTTGAACATTACTCATAGTATACTCAATTTCTACTATAATAAATAAACCGTGTACTAAATCCAATCTATATCTATTGATAATCATATCATTCCACCATGTCCTTTAGCCTTAGGCAGAGAACACTGAGTTACGAATATATAGGCTCTGATTTGCTTATACTTTTGTCCCACTTCGGCTTTTTGGCAAAACACTTCCGGCTTCCGATCATCCGGTAAGTGATCAATACGGTTAAGATTGACACTCGTTAAATAATAAAAAATTCTGGTTAAAAATCCTGGCTTGATGATTAATTAATTACATATGAAATTTCATTGGCACTCCTCTGCCTACCTCTTCGTGGAATTCAGGCGTGGCGCAATAATATTTCATTAATAACCGCCGGTGGCTATAAGCTGCATTTGACCCTTCGCCCCAGATATTTCATTTCCGATTAGAGAGTACTTCACCACCAAAGGCGCTTCGGTTATGATTTTACAAACAACTAAATGAAAGTTAATTGTAACATTGCGAAGTTCTCGATAAGGCCGAACAAACCCAAACATCTTGCAGTGACGTCGTTTGTCATGTATGATCGATTATATTCACTGCGACATCCGCTGAAGCAAACTGTTTTCTGGTATATAATCACTTACCATAAGCCCAACTATGTATTGATATTTACGAATGAAATGATTATACATTGTATAATTTTGTCATATTATGAAATATTTATATTACAAAAGGTATTGTACTACATATATAACATTAAAAAATTATTGCAATAGTATTAAATAAATTTATATTATGTAAAGAAATTGTTAAAACATAATTCGCAAACACGTAATTAGAAATTCAATATCTTCAAAATAAATATCGTATATCTATATAATATCTACAGATGTCTTTCACTGCATTCTTAAATGGCAATATCATTGAACGGATCCAAAAATATCTGTATTCAGTCGTACGTATCCCGAAAAGCGATGCCAAATGATATATATCAATGCTTACTCAGATCTGCAAGATAACATGGAGTGTGCGCACGAAAATATTTTCCACCGAAAACACTCCGACAAATAGCACGGAATGGTCAGCGAGGTTTTAAAGCGATTCAATAGTTATCTATGTGTAGCAATTCGTCAACGTCCCTGTATAATCCCCTTCTCTCAATGAGTTCTAAGCCGGCCGAGGATGTCGTATCATCCATCACCCACGGAGCGCCTCCGCCGCGACCCGAACTCTTACCACAGACGTAGCGTCGCGTTCAGTCCCGAAACGTTCACAGTCAAACGTAATACATTGCTCTTTTTGTGCGCTGTTTTAAAAAATCGAATGCCACGGCAAACGATGGATGGAGTGACGTAAAAAAATTCAATTACAGTGAATGCTTCGCAGTTGACGCGCAGTACCGCCACCAAAATACGAATCCGCTACATCATCGTATAGAAACTATCAGACACCCCCATAAAAACCAATTCGTTCCACATCTTATCTTTTAAAGAGCTTCAAATAATCAATTTTATCTACATAGAAGTGGCTTTCGGCCTTTTAGTTTTGGGAAGATAAAATATATTAAAATTGAGGGATTTTCCTTTTCTGAATGTGTCGAGTGTTCGCTTTTATTTCTTACCTGAAATTCGTAGCGAAGTAAATTTTCAGCGAAAATGTAAAAAGTATGCACGGGACCAGAGAGTGGGAAAGTTAGACAAGTTTTGCCTGAACGTGCTGAGTGCTGTCAAAAGTCACTGTAAACTATACTTTTATATTTGAAACGAAAATTATACAAATCTTGTTAATATCGCATAGCATTTGCTCATAGCAATACAAGTAGAATCAGCGTAATCTTTTTAAATACGTTGTTACAATATTATGTATGTTTTAAAAGTTTTGCAGACTCTAAATTATTAAAAAGAAAATCTTAAAAACTGACATAACACGATTAATGATATCCCGTCTGTATTTTCCCCTAAGGAGAGACAGAGAAGTATAGTACTTCCACGTTTCAACTGTTATAGGTCACAAACCATCAGCAATAACGATGTTGGCATGTATATCACAAAACTACTTCAATATAATTAACCCTTACAAGTTTCATGAAACAAAACAGTCTCACATATATAAGAGCAATATGCAACAAACGCGCCCATAAATTATACGCGACGAAAACGCGCTCAGTTCCCGTGACACTAACACTGAGCGCGTCGTGCTCCAAAATGATAATGTAACGGAACAAGTTAGTATCGAAATATCTGGCCGCGCGAGTAGAGGGCGCATCTGCTGCCGAATCAATTTATCGTAGCGACGTGACGTTCGCTCGTAGAGTTGCGCCACTACTCTACCACTACGTATCTCTACATATCGGTACATCTGTACGTTAGCACGTACAGATGTACCGATATGTACCGTCGTTCGTAACACCGCACTAATTATACTTACGGTATTATACATATGTATATCATGGGCGAGTGGCCTTCCAAAGAGTCATTTGTCCAGTAGTGGCCTAAAATAAACTGGTTATAATGATGTAGATTTTTTTTTCTATCGTATTATAATTCCAAACGTTGACATATAATAAAGATATTATTTCTTACAGCTTCTTTTTTCAGATAATCAAGCAGTGTCAGAAGTTAAAGACAGCCATAAAAATTGTTAGACCACTTTCATGTAAACAACTGAACTGATATCCTACGATAGAGCGTATATCGACTATATGCAGTGATTTGGAAGATGCTCAAGTGTTCTTAAGTACTCGTAAAATCATTTGAAAATATAGTTTCATAAATATTTATTATATACAATTCTTTCACGATCGATTTTAAACTCTCGAAATTTATATGTAAGCTGATCGCTCCTTCATATGTGTCTTATGCGTTTCACATGTGTTCATGAACTCCGTTTGAGTACTCTGAGTGCGTTACAAAAAAAATAGTTTGGTGGAAAAACCGATTAGTAAAAATAGGATGGAAAGGCATAAATAATAAATGAAATAGGTGAAACGAATTTGCCTTTTAATTTAATCGGATAACAAACAGAAGACCCATTTTATGGTAAGTGGTACACAGTCGTACATGCAGTGGTGAAATTAAAGGAGATCTATTTTCAACTCTTTCAGCCACTTGATAACGCCCCGTACATACCAGCTGACGTGCCGGAAGCAACGTCTCAGATCCGGCGAGACCAAGGGTGACTCAGTTCCGGCGCCGACGGCGTAAACAACGAAGATTACATATACACGCTCGCGTACACAAAGTAAAATGAAATTATCTTACATGATAATCGTAACACAGACATAATGTGTACATATATAACAAGAGTAAGGAATATAGAAGAGAAATATCTTCGGTTTGTAAGGATAGAACTATACGATACCCGGTGTTCTCTACCACGGAAAGAACCTGATGTAACGTAACATCACGCCTGTAATCCCCGAAGAGGTACGTAGAGGAATGCAGAACACTCCCAGGTTTCACCGGTTACATTTGCGTCCCGCTATGGAATAGGTGATGAGTCTATTACCATGCATCGGGCACATATCCAGACTGCGATCCACTACTAGAAAATCAAAATTAGAAAATTTTGTGGTGTTCGACCCGGGAATCGCCAACCGCCAACCGACTAGACCATCGTCGAAGTAATGATATGAAACGATAATTGGGACATTTAAACTTACAAAATGTAATGTATGTTTGAAAGAGATAGCATCTATTATTATATTACATCCTATCCTCGACATACGCTGCAGTTACATGCAACATTGTCTTTAAGACCGTAAAGTGTGTACAAGGCGTTTAATGTCGTTTTATGAGTCATCGCAAACTGCCATTTGCTTTATGTGCGTCAGATAACTTTATTGCTTTTCAACTAACCAGTCGAAACGGGGGCATTAGACTGGTTAGTAACAGTGAGCAGGGCTTTGGGATTCCAAAGGCTACGCAAAGGGATAACGTAAGAGGACCTCATAAAAGCGTTTCTGAAAAGTATCTTTATACAACCCGATAACGAATTCGAACATTTTTTAAAGATAATTACGAACCAAGAAAGACATCTATACTATATTTCAGTAGCGGGTGGTACAAATAGTTATTATTTGAAGCATAATTATGAGTTAGCAAAGCCATGGTTAGAATAAGTTCGTTGTTGTTATGAATGCTTTATATTTGTAAACTGTAGCACATTTCAAATATGTTCATATCGACATACGACCACACATGTAAGTATTCTATCGACACATATCGCCCACGCACACATACGTAGCTGTCGCCAATATGTAAAAACGCGCCGACAAATTACAGCGGAAGACGTTAGAAATATTGACAGACAACAAATTCGATTCTCTCCGCATGCGTTTCGTGCGCGCGATTTGTGATTGATTTCCGTGGGCAGGTGTTCGACATTTGCCGCAAATAGTTGTGCTGTGGGGCGCAGATTGACTGATTGTGTTCACCCCGTTCCGATACGCCGATACTTGTGACGAAACGGTGTGTTATTATTATTGAATACAGCGTTGGTTGTTAATATACATGTAGGTATTAATATACCTATATATTAAATATACACTTTAAGAAACTACATATGAAAGAAAATAAAATTGTACTACAGGATTGTAACGGATGCACACACATAAAGGCATTTAAACTAACGTAGGACCCCGTAGATAAATTACCACCTGAGCTGACGGTTAGCCTAGACTCTTGTTCCCTTAATAGTCCAACAAACTCCACCTAGCATAGCTGAACACTTATGGGCATCATCGCCTTTGGACATTTGCAACACGCGAGGAGTAGCCAATGTTTTGCGAACTTTAAGGGAGATCTTTCTATGCGCATTTTTCGCAGGACCTCGTACCATGGTGGTACAACCTCTGATGCAAGTTTATATCAGATTTGATACGAATACCATAAAAACGAGGAAAACTCCAACCACGATGAAGCGCAACGAACCCAGTTTTGAACCACAGATTTAAACAAACATGACCAAATCAGCATCTCTAAAACTTCCTTCAGACTTGCTGAACATAAGAACTACATTGAAAATCGGAGAACTAGTACGGATAAACTGTCCCAACTAAATGAACAGAGAATTGTACGGCCAGCAAAAAAGTTAACTTAATTAAAAATAACTTTTACACAGCGCTCGCTACGTGAAACCGATTGGCTGTCGGACGTCGCGCTCTCGATTGATCTGTCGCAACATCACCTATCCGGTGTCTGACGTGATACGAATAAACGGCAAGATGCCCGTACAAAAAATATTCTACTAAAAATATGACTGACTACAAATAAAAAGCTTCACATCAGTCCTGTTACCTACATACAGTTATGTTTACGTACCAATATGGTATAGGTGGTGATCCTATTGTCATACACTGATACTTGTCTAAACTCCGAGGCACTACTGGAAAATCTAAGCTAAAAAACCAGTCGGACTTAGAGCCCAGGACCTCTCGATCGGCAGTCGCGCTTGCACCCAACACAAACAACGAGGCAGTCATCATTGAGGCAGTCACAAGTCACCACACGTCAGAATAACGATACACCTCTACTTCGTAACGGCATCATCAGCTTGTAGCTCTCCACTGCTGGAGG
>DWEI01006467.1:0-10071 GCA_018245875.1 Mysoria ambigua | reverse complement strand
ATAGGCTCACCTCCTATTCCATAGTGAGACGTATGGTACTGGTGAAACGTGGAAGTGTGTTACTCACTTCTGCTTACCTCTTCGATAATGAAAGGCCTGATGTTACATAATGTATTATTAGACCTGTTTTCTGTATACAAACTTGTCTTCATGCTGCTGTCCATCTTTGTATGTGTGGCCAGTCATTTTCGATTATTCATTGAATTACCGCTTCGTAACTTTTTAACTTTATATGAAAATTCATTTAAAATTAGTTTTATGTATTTCCTAATTCGTTAATATTATAATTTCTGCAATCGTAATTCAAAAGTTCCATAAGTTTCAAACTTGTCCAATTTTACGTGATAAACAATCAAAATTCAGCGCACACGTTTGAACCTTACCTAGTACGTAAGCACTCGTATAACAAAGACGGCCATGGAGTGTTGTAAACTTGTCTAACAAGCTTTACATTTAATGAGATAGTTAATTTTACCCTAATCTTTTGTACCCTATTCGTTACTTCGGGTAACAATGCCGGCCACAAATTTAACGCAAGCAGTAGAACTTGGGAACTCTCTAGAGAATCAACAGTGTTTTAACCTACGGTGTAGTTCGAGTGGTAGGTAGGTATATATGTACGTAGGAGTTGTGTGTGGTTAAAACCCTGTGGGGGATTCGTTCTGTAACACCCAAGCATTTAAGGTACATTTCTTAATTTCCGTCTAGGAATTTCAAGGGGTCTTTTATATCCCGAATTTTGTTACAGTATCCGCTGTTAAGGTTAGTAGGATGGTAAGTACAAGGCTTGCGACCGCAAAGATTTGATATTTTTTTTTAGAAAAATTCATTGGTCGTGTCTCTGGCCAGCGTAAAACGATTAAATAATTCTTTGTGCCTTTGTTTTTATAGTAGTGTACGAACGATTTTGTTAGGTATTTTAAGCCTGGATTATACTGTAGATTGTGTTCTAGTCAGATATAAAATAAGCATTTACAAATAAAAAAAACTATCCGAAAAATCCTGATCAAATAATTTGCATTACTAATTATATTAATTAAACTTAGTTGGCATGTGAATTGAGATCTTCGTGTCATCATTATCATCAACTTTTATTAACTTTTATTCTTTGTCTGTCGCACATCTCTTCTTATAGTAAGAAGGGTTAAGGTTATTGTTATCCACGCTTGCCAAGTGCGCGTTGGCAGATTTGACATGCTTTAGAGAATATTGTGAGAGACTAAGGCGTGCTGGTTGTCTACTGGCGTTTCCGTTCACCGTTACGAGTGTTATATCACCTAGAAGCCCACGTGATTTGTAAACGATATTGATGTACATTAACCTATATTTGCACCTATTATTACAGGTACTAGCAATGATTACAGTCTTCATTCGACTACGATCCTGACATCTCTTAATTCTCCTTTTATATCTCTTCATCGACTCTAGTTGTCGCACATATTGGTCTGCTGAAAGAAATTCTGACTCGGCATGCTTCGACGGTGACTCCGATTAAATCAACGCCTAGATTACCCTCATTTACACTCGCCTTATAAATCTATTTAAGTTCATGCATTGTCTACAATTCTTTGTACACGATTGGGAAAACTTTAGCAACACTTTTTTTCGTGATTTCGTATCATGAGTGTAATTAATTTAAAGATAATCAATTGGTGATCACATTATACTTGGTCGCAATAAATCCTCTCATGTTTATACATTTATATTCATAGTGACTAAATTCAAATAGAGAAAAAATATTTCAATGGAGTGCAGACTATAGAACCCCTACTAAAGGGGACAGTGTATAGAGCATGATACAATAACCCCACGTAGCATAGTCCATTAAAAATTACGTGAGATCTATTCATTTCATTATGGAGTTTATATTGGTGTCGTGTAGAACTTGTAATGATATTGATTCCAAATTGTGTATTGTTTGTTTTTTAGACGATCTTTAAAATACATTTAATGAAAACAATCATATTAATTTTATAACGTACTTAAGAAAGGATTTTCATTTAGTTAAAACAATTATGGTATATTGCGATATTGGATATAATTTGGTGCATATTTCACAATGAATAACATAATTTATAACAGGAGAAATATTTATAATATTGTTAGAAATATATTAAAAACATACATTATTAATTATTACAATATTCAGAGATATACTCACCAGAAATGCAATCTACAATATTTTTCAATTAACCGTGGCATAAATTATCATTTATAGCATAATAAGTAAAAATATTTTCATTACGAATATTATTTATAATATTTTACGAAGTAACCGTTGCAAAAATTACCATACTGTGGAAGTTGCGGCAAATTCTTGACAGATATTAACGAATTCTTTCGGAGTGGTGATCAATCAAACTCGAGCCACCTAAGTTCTCGCAAAGCGCCGACATTAAAAACATAAGTTTCAGAGCCTTAAAACTATTAAGCGCGAAAATTGAAAACGAAGTGGAATTTTTCGAGATTTTTTACTGCAACCTACATACGAACAGATACTTCGAAGTCCACTGACAGATTAAATTTTCTGCTGCTGTGTAGAAAGTTTTAGTTATGTACATATATTTCTAGCTATTTGACTATGTGATGATATCAAGAGTTATCATCACACACATGTTTGGTTTTTACCAATTAAATTTATATTTGGTAATGTAACAAGTAATTTTAACATACTTATCGATATTATATAATAAAACAAGCAATTGGTATTGGTATTGGTTCGTATCATCTATTAATTTTGTAGGTTTATTTATTAATTCCTATTAATTTTGTAGGTTAATTTATTAATTCCTATTAATTTTGTAGGTTTATTTATTAATTCCTATTAATTTTGTTAGTTTATTTATTAATTCCTATTAATTTTGTGTGTTTATTTATTAATTCCTTTTAATTTTGTAGGTTTTTAATATGTTCTATTACCTATTTATTATTTACGCATTAGGCGGAAATAGCTCCAATTGATTAAAAAAAAATTCATATTTACTGTCATCATCATCATACCTTCGAGGTCAACTGCTAAACATAGGCCTCTCCTAAACTGCGCCACTCCTCCCAGTCCTGATTGTTCGGATTTCAACACTACCTTGCTGCTCTTGTATTGTTTTAAGTCATCTGACAGAAGGTGACTTACGCTTCTTTAATGGAAATGCGGCTGCCACTCCATAACCACTGTTACAAATCGGTTATCGGTCGTTCGTGCGATTTGTCTGCCCATTTCCACTTCAACTTGCTAAACTTTAAGAGCTATGTCAGTGACATTCTTTATTTCATGGATTTCATAGTTTTGGGTTGTGTTGCGTAGAGACATATCGAGCACAGTTCTCTCTGTAGCATGTTGAGCGACTTTGAGTGTCTATATGCGTTTCTTTTTTAGTTTTATATTCAATATAAGTTTCTTGTTGTTGTATAATCTTAGGAAAAACCAGTTCCGTGCATGTTTGATCCAGTAGGAAGCGTCAGTGATAGTTTCTATTAGTTGATACATCTTGTGACATAATTTAAATAGGGCATTATCAAAATTAAATAATGCTTCACTACTCATATTGTATAACATCATGCGGATTAAATTTTTACCGCATATTCGTCGCATTCGTCGCTCAAAACACCATGTAACCGTAGTTATGTAACCAGCGAAGTAATCACTCAACCCATTTCCTTTGTGGAAAACCAATTTGAAGATAAAGACGCTTTATTACACTTTTTGGTAAAAATCCATGCTGGCTACGCGTAAGTCATTAAGGGCACACTGAAATTCATCGAAGCGAATGATATCATCATTGCTGTATTGAATTTTGTTTTATAGCTTTTCTACAGTTTTTTAATAGAGGCGTTTTCATTTGTTACAGTATCGTTGGCGAAGTATCTGCGCGTTGAGTATCGGCGGCTTGGTTCTACTATACTGGAGGATACGACTAGCCGGCACTCCTTCGGGATTCGCTGCGGCCGACAATCCCGCGTCCCGCGACCCTTATTTATTTACAAGGATTTACACCTTCACTTATCTCCCCGTATTCAACTTTTTTCTCCTTTTGTACCCTTTCCACTTAAGTTTCGACTGGTCCATGGATTCAATTCCACGCATCACCTCCCTATTTGACGTCAGAAATTTCCTTTCATTCATTTTCTACGCGGTGCTCTCGAAGGTAACGTTGCGAGTCCTGAATAACGAACTGAAGAAACGGCAAGAGAAAAAAGTGAGGTACTACAAAAAACAAAACGCCAAGATAAAACAGAAATGGAGCAACAACTGCCGGCATTACAATAGAGGACAGGATTGCAGCGAAAGAAAAGGCATTACACCACGCAAAGAGCACGCATCATCGAAGAGAACTCTGTGCCCGTGCAACGGATGTAAACATCTACTTACTGAAGAGCATACGGGCATGTGTCGTGCTGTTAACAACAACAATATAATGCTCCACCATTCCGCTTGCATCTGTCCAATGGCGCATGACAAAACTAAAGCACACGCGCCTCCAAAGTACGAGTACCGCAGCCCGCGAGTAGCGATCATTACATTTTTAGCATTCATGGTGCTGCCGTTCTTGCCTGCTACCAATCTCCTCTTCTATGTGGGATTTGTGGTCGCGGAGCGCGTGTTGTATATACCGAGCGTGGGGTTTTGTTTGCTCCTCGGACTGGGCGCGGGCACTTTGTCAAGAATATACCGCAAGAATGAGAAGTGCCACCGATTTTTGATAGCAACACTATTGGTGTATTTAACTGCCATGAGTGGCTGTACTTTAAGAAGAAACATCGACTGGCATGACGAAGAGAGCCTTTTCAAAAGCGCATTGCACATCAACCCACCCAAAGGTGAGTTTTTATTCCATTCCAATCTATTCGGCCATATCTGATTCTTGTTAGATTCAAGATGTTATTATAACCCAACGTGGAACTTCGTCCGTATGGTAATTGCAACATAAATATTCAGTAATAATTAAACACGACAAGTGGCCGAGACGTTCTTTACAAGTCGTAAATTCGCAATTCCCCCGACTTGTCCCAGTTTCGCGAGTTCAAGTAATATTTGGAGTCGGCAGCACGGGGACACCCATTGCGAACCTTCCTCAAAACTTTGCGCCCTTCTCCCGTTACTGTTCAAAACGGTGACACAATTAATTTGCTTTGAGAGACAGCTACAAACTACCCGTCCACGGGGCGTTAGTTGCTCAAACTTAGCAAGCGGCTATCGCGCGGATCTGCTGAGTAGATACGGGAGTGAGTGCTTGTAATATATTCACTGCCACCTTACAGTCGGACTCTTGACCCGACTAGGACGCCATTAAACATGCATGTACCGTGTCCCCAGAGGAGCCGCGCGGGCCTGCTCCCACATCACGAACTTTGCGCAAAGAGAAAAGTTTCCCGCTCATAGGTTTCGTTTTACCTCACTTCATACTCGATATTTGGCTTCTCTCCGATTGTTGTTATACACGACGTAGGTAAATAAGTTTAAGATAATTAAATTTCTAAGTAAGAGTAACATTTTATGTATGAACTATTGTAACATTAGAAATAATGGTCGTATATTTTAAAACATGAAATGAAACATCATATAAATATACTATAATCTTTGGTGATTCGCGGGCAGCCGTGAACAATACTATAGTAATAGGATAGCCTAGTGGTTTGAAATTAGACCTCTCACTCCGGGAGACCGGGTTCAAATCCCAGGCGTGCACCTCTTAAAAATGTGCGTTTTAAGTTTAAATATCACTTTCTATTACGGTGAAGGAAAACATCGTGAGGAAACCTACACGCCTTGAGTCCAGAAAAAAAAATTGTTCTTTAAGGTGTATTAAGTCTGCCAACCCGCAGTTGGCCAGCGTGGCAGACTACGGTCTTAACCCTTTCATTCTGAGAGGAGACCCATGTTACAGCAGTGGAACGATAGAAGGGTTCATATCACAGGACTATTTGCATAATTTAGCCCAATTTGCGTGTATTAACATGAATGTTGTTAGACTTAGTAGCTGTCCTATAAAAACAGTGACCTAAATCATTAGTTTCAATACGTTTATGTAATAAAATACATATTTTATTACACACTCATATATAATACATTATTAGTTGTTACTATGTATATAAATACATACAGAGCAACCGAGAACTACGATAAGAATCGCCGCTTATAATACTCCCATCAGTAACACAATACCTATTAATCCATTTGATGGCTATACTCGAGTAAAACAAGCAATCAATAATGTGATGTCGTCAGTATTAGAGAAACTAGTGGTTCCCGCCCGTGCGCCTTTCCATTAATAAACATGACATAGTTCCGTAATAACACAATTAATACGGATGGGGGAGACGGACAGTTTTTATGATCAGATTAACATCCGTACAATCGCTCGTGTGTACCGCACGAGGCAACGGAACGAGATTGGTGGATGTGAGGTAATAATATTACATTAGTTTACGAGCGATGGTGTCATTTTTCCAGTGTACGTGTCAATATGAATGGGAGTTACATTTTTCGCTTTTGTATACAACGATGAAGTGTAACACTAACGCCACGTCACGGCTGTGGTTACCGACGAGGGAGGCAGATCAATTGTGTTTATGTCCACCTCTTACGTTTACGTCCCATTATGGAATAAGTGGTTGGTCTATTGTCATATACCGGGCATAAATCCGAACTTTATGTCACTTATATTTGTGAATTCAAACTAGAAAATCTAAGTTAAAAATATTAAAAAGTACCCGACCTGGGATTCGAACCAGGGACCTCTCGATCAGCAGTCGCGATTGCAACCACTCGACCAACGAGGCAGTAGTGTTATGCCATAGACGGTCTTACGGCTTTAGTAAATAACGATTTCATCCAGGCAATTAATACTTAATACAGTATCAGGAAAACAATCACGAAAATTGTTAATAGGATTATTAGTATTAAATAGGCGACAGGACTCTAGGAATAGCGAATGTTAGTATTATTAGTGCGTTTACTATATGTTATGTTAGTATGGTTATTACATATGTTAGTATTGAAGTTAATATTAGTGTCCGTTATGTTTGAAGTTTATCATAGACGCTTTGCCGCAACTAAAACCTAAGATCGTCGCTCTTAATAGCAATCAAAAAATCGTTCACGCTGAAAGATTAACTAAGTTGTTTTAATAATAAATGCTTTACGCTAGGACTAGGTGTAGTGATGCTTTATGTCATGTTTTCATACTTCTAACCGCGTTTCAATGTTACAAAAGGATACTTAGATAATTGCCTTTGCTCCGTAGCGAGGATCAAAATGTTACGCGCGTAGGACAAATATCTTTATAAAGTTATTCAAAGGACATAAATATCTTGATACTTGTGAAATAAGCTGGATGCGTAGGTTTTTGTATAATATTTTATTTTTACGTGTGTACGCGTATGGCACATTCTTTTGAAGTAAGAAATAAATTGGCACGTTGTTATTATTATTATACTAGCTATGATTGCGACTTCGTCCTCGCGATATTTGACAAACTCTGAAATGAAAGTAGCTAAGTTACACCTCATTATATAAACTACAGCCAAAAATGGTAAAAAACTTTATTTTGTTTATTTACCGTATATACAACAGACATTCCAATTTAATTTAATTATGTAGATAGTAAGACATTTCCCTTTGAAAATGACAAAATATCTTTGTAAATCGTAATATAAGACATATTTGTATACTTATATGGCATGAAATACCATCTACTAAATATCATTGCACCCGGTCCTTTACGGGGTAGGCAGAGAGCGCCGCGTGCAAAACATCTCTATCGTTATAGACCTGCCGTGGTACTTCCAAGATATTTTTTCCTCGGAGATATTTTTATATTGTACATAGATTTTGTTCGCCTTCGGTAATGATGCGTATCGTTGCCGCAGATATAGGCAAAAACCTTATAGGATAAATATAAATCTTACTTTTTCTAAGAGATATCTGTCAAACGCATCCTTGACATTTTGATTTATGGCCTCTCGATGTGTACATGTTCATAAACAAGGTATTCGTGTTTGGTCTGCTTTATAAAACTAACTTAATCACACTCAGAGCAAAGGTAATTTATAATGATACCAAGTTAACTAGAATACATAAACAAATATCGAATAGGTAATTAAATTCGGTCATTTGTACGTTTGATCAACGAGGACGATAGCTAGAATCTTCGGCGTGTGTCAATATTTCCACCAGCCGCCTTCCAATTTAAACGTCACAATTAAGTTTTAGTAACATGTTGTAACTTGTCCAAGTAGTATTATTTTCATTGATACTAACAAATAGTATACACACACACACACACACACACACACACACACACAGTACTGTCATGACATGTTTAAATTAAGAATGTGACCTTGATTAATTGACTCTGAAACAAAAATTGGTGCTGGAAAAACTAAACGTAACGATGTCTGAAATAAGTTTAAAGAATAAAAGGATACATATGTAGTACGTAAGAAAGGAACTGGTAACTTAGGGGTTGCGGGGATAAAAACAAAAACAAATGAAGTTAAGGGAGGGTAACTTTTTAAAAAGCGACTTGCGCGTACCCTCTTATATTTTTGTAACAAAACCGCGCCCAAGTTGGATAGTTCTACATCGAATGCCCTTCGATAAAGTGTCATAATTTAGGTGAAATATTGTTTTCTGGTGAGGGGAAGCATATTTCGTTATCTCGGCCGTGGTCTCTGTGTGATGTATAGTTTTCTTGATGTGGGCTTTAACGTTAGGCTCGTGTGTAACGATATTATGACCTGTTGATAATAAGGCGTACATATTCATAAATATTTTTCATTGTGATTGAAACTATCGGTTGTTTATACAGATCCGACAAATTAAATTTTATTAATAAAATATTGAAGTTAGTATTGAAAAATTTCACTGAATTTTTATAGCGCTATACAAAGCTTTTATTTTCCGTATTGTGATTGTTCTACGATAAGGTATGGATTTATACAAATGGGCTTTTTAATAAAATATAAACTGAGCGAACGTTGTTTCGTTTTGTAAAATTATTGAATTTCACGTATATTCGCAATCAGGTTGATCCAGTAGTTCATTATCCTGCCTACTGAGCTAAGTGTAATGGGTTCGATTCCATATAGCGAAAATATTTGTGTTATAAGTACAAGCATCCGTTATGAGTAAAGGTGTATGAAACTATTTATTTAAATATATATTTATACGCTTGTAAATACCCCAGTGTATAAGTTACTACAATACAAGCTGTATGGTATAATATGACCGTATGGGAAGACGTCCGAAGATACTTATGTTGTGAGCGCGATCCATACATATAATGAAATGTATAAATAAATAGTTTATGAATTTTTAATAAATTATTTCAAATATACGGAACCAAAGTCCCAACGACACCTTTGTTTTCTATTTTTTGGAAGTCCTGCCCGTGTTAAGCACCGGTGTGCGACCTATAACGAAACGGGAAAACGGACAGCGTACAACCTCTTTGGGCGAAAAAAAACCAACCGAAGCCGCCCTATTATTGTCTGGGTATTGGTGTCTTTTTGTTCGACCTCGGAAACGGCTGGAATAATAGCCGTTTGATTTTGTGTGCTGGGTTTTTGGTTTGTGTATTTATATATATATCGATGTACTAACTGCAACGTATTTGACTGCTTCGTTGGTCGTGTTTGTTGCAATCGGAACTGAAGATCGAAAGGTCTTGGGTTCCATTTCGGGCTCTATGGGTTTTTCATAGAATTTCTGGTATTACCATGATGTCTGGATATATGCACGGTGTATTAGCACGTAATTGATGGAACGTGGGAGCGTACTATACTCATCTGCATACCTCTTTGAGGATTACAGGCGTGATGTTCCCGATTACTCAGTGTGCGTGGCCTAAATTAAGCTAATAATAGCATGATACTTGTATCATGCTATTTATGTAATTTCGAGATAAATATTTTATATTAGACCTTTTATGTAAACAGAAACACGGTTTGAGAGATGTGACTGACGAATACATAATTACAACGCGAAAGTCAAAGATAATGTAGCGGCGCGCGATTCCTACAGTAATATGAGCGCGCGCGCCTTACATGAAATGCTGAACACGCAAGAACACA
>DWEI01006466.1:0-10071 GCA_018245875.1 Mysoria ambigua | reverse complement strand
TGAATCGTGGGAATGTTCTGCATTCCTCTGCCTACCCCTTCGGGGATTACAGGCGTGAAGTTACGTTTAAGTTACGTTAAATGAAATATAACGCGTAAGAAATAATAAAAAAGAGTAAAGTGGGCTTCAGGTTTATTTCAGATACAAATTGAAATTTGAAAGATTAATTTTGTAACTGGTAATAAAACTAATAATTTACCACCGGGTGAAGATACCCACAACAGCTATTTACTCGTCTGTTATTTAAATACTCTTGAAAACTAATTCCTCAACCGACGGTATTAACAGGATAAATATTGTATGAAAACTCAAAGGGTAGTAAAATTTTATGAGCAGCCAAAGTCTCTAGTGTGAAATTTAATTAGGAACGTGTCAGAACAGCCAGATGTGGTATTTTCATAATGTCCTGCAATGTCCTCTAGTGGTAGATTTATGAGTTTAAGGCTACGTTATTAAGTTCTATTGTCCTTAAGGGGAAGCGATTCAAGCTAGAAGCGATAGTATATTCTTTTCTATATTTTGAAATCACAAACATAATTACATTACTTCTTGAATTTTCTATAATTTTAATGGCTTATGTTAATATTAGTTATTTAATATTCGATGGTAAATATCGTATTTGTATCAAGTAAACTTTGTCATTGGGTATTGTTTATAGAACAAACTCAAACTACACTTTAGACATAAACCTTTTTTATTTTCGAACTATGTTCACCATTAATGATAAGATAACTGGTACTGAAATTGGCATATTGTTAGCATGGTACCTGACAGCAAAAATTACGCGAACACTACAACGCGGAACTTTTACCGTAAACAGCACATAATGCTATTCTCAACACAATAGCGACGATGCTTATCGCACGAACGACAATCTCGCTTCCGTCAAACGCAACGCAGTCGCAACATTATAACAGAGGCTGTCACGCACAATATTACACCGAAACTACTTTACTTCCCCGTGTTGGCGAGATGATTGAACCCGATACGATATTAGAAACATTCTTCACGTTACAATGTCGAATATGGAAGGACCTGAAATACGATTACATTTCCATCGGATCATATTATTCGTTTGGGGCCTCGTTTCGCCGTAACCGACTGAGGCGTTTGTTTACGTTCGAATACTGGCTGAATTTTATTTCTGTTTACATCTAGTCTAGACGTAAATAGAAGTGTATTATTTGCTTGTCATACAAGAGTTAATAATTAAAATATTTCTTTGTGCACACAATATGTACTGTCTACTAAATTTATTTCACAATCTCTACAGAAAAACTCAAAGTTTCTTCTTTTTGATTAGCTAAGAAAGGATAATACATAAACATGTGTGTTTCATAAAACATCTCAATAATTGAACAGAACAGAGCAGAAAATGCAGATTGAACATGTCTTAAACTTCTGTCTAACTAGTTCCTGCTCCCAGCCGCAATGTTTGTCCAATTTTGTACCGGTTAGACGACACTCGTACACTAAGCCACAAGGCGTTCCTGTTTAGTTTTCAAAGACAACAAGTCCATCTATATCTAACGTTAGTTGGAACTTGTAACCTATCCAAGTCTTGATACAAGTTTATAAGGTTGCCACTCCATACCATGCGACGTCAAATCTTGTCTAATGCTTCTTAAAAAGGCCTCGCCTAGAATAAAATCTAATATAAAAATTTCGGATGTGTGAGTATTTAAAGATTAGTAGTTTGAGGTTTTAATTTTCTTTCAGTATATCTGAAGATTGCAGCCTTGGTAGAAAATTATAGACAAAATTTACAATATTTTGCACAGTGAAGAAAATGTCTTCAAGAAACCTGATTACGTGAAAGTCCTCCGTGGTGTTTTCTTCCTCTCCATGATAGCTTTGTAAGCACCAATTCATTTTTGACCAGCGTTGTAGATTATAGCATTAACTTCTTCATAACAGCATCAAAGTGCAATATACATCACAAGCCTTACGCAATCATTGCTTCCCGAACGCAAAATACACAAGCGTTTCTCATGGACAGTCATTCCACATTCGTTTAATATTATTATACTTTGGACTTGGACACTCATCTATTATTTTTATTCGTGTTATTTGTTTGTATATAAATATACTATGTAGTCATCACGTATTAGTTCGCAAGAAATAACGTCTTACGTGGCCTGAATCTTATAAGCAAAGTTATCTGAAGTAGCACTACGTCGATGGCTGCTTCCAACGTGATCGCGTAGTGTGCAATATAATCTCTAAACACTTCAATAATTTTATCGTTCAGTTCAGTTTTGTTTCAATTTTTTCACAACTGATATTTACTTTTTAAAAGAATTTATTGAACTTATTTTTGCTTCGTACTTTGAATTTTTTTGCGCGAACATCAATTCGCTTCAACTAATGGAGTTGTATATTATAAATGTTGCATTTTTAATGCTTAAAATTATTAATGAACTAATTTGTTAACAGCCAGACGATGAAATTCGTACATGACACTAAAAAAGCAATATCTAATGAAGGTGTGATATTCAGTTCACTAATTAATGAAGACATTCATCCAAAGCGTGTTGTGGTGACTGTGGTGTAAATGTAATTAACTGAAATGTACTATTTAAGTTAATTACAATTACTTTATTAAAGCTAATTAATAATAGTATTAATATATTTAAGTTCGTCGTAATATTCAGGGCTCGTTAAATTAAAGTTATACTGTTTAGGACTTAACAATGTATGTATGTATAAAATGCAGTATAATGTATGTATGTACAAATTAGAGTATACATAAAATTGCTCTGAATACTTTTCCATTTTGTACAATACAGCATAAATAAAAGTGTATATAAATGTTCGATGAGTGAACGAATGAATGAGCGCATAAGTGTATGTGTACGTAACTTCACGCCTGTATTCCCCGAAGAGGTAGGCAAAACACTAGGTAAAACACTCACACGTTTCAGCAGTTGCGTTTACGTCTCACTATGGAATAGGTGGTGAGCCTAATGGCGTACACCGGGCACTTATCTGGACTCTGAACCACGACTATAAAATCTAAATTAGAAAAATCTAGTAGTGTCCAACCCGGGAATCGAACCCGGGACCTCCCGATCGGCAGTCGCACCTGCAACCAAAAGGACCACCAAGGCAGTCAATGTTCTTTAATTTAATGAAACTATTTGAAATTTTCAAATGTAGGTTTATTGCACGATATATAGCTGCATGTACCCTTATAATAAATTCATATAACACTGATGTCACAGACATTAACACTGTCAAAACAAATGTAAAGAAATTTAATTTGATTGAAATTGCATTCGAATGAATGTTTTCATACCGTTTCAATATGAATATTCAGAGGCGAATCCACTCTCGAATTACAATTGCTGTTTGCACAAAGACAAAAACAAACAGGATCGGTGAATAAAATGATGAATTTTTGATAATCGTGGCTAGCGTTCAAATCATATAGAAATGTTTTTTGAAAGTGACATTTATATTTTTAAATGTTATTGCAGTTTGGTATTTATTGTGGTACACGTAGAATGATTACACATCCATGTAAGTTTAATTTTTTTTTTTTTTCAATAAAACCTTATTACGTAATCATTCTATATTGGATTGGACGCAGTGGTCCGAGTGAAACAAGTAGGTATGCGGGAACCGACAACGCCTCCTATTTTTATATTTACTGACAATTTTTGAAAATAGAACACTGTCTTGCTGTTAATTTCGCAGTTAAAACAACGTATCACACGGAACTAAACAGAAAAACGATGACTGAATGTGTTTAAAAATCTAAGTAACATCAATTAATTCACGCAATACAAGTTGAAAATATTCATAATTTTATTATACAATGAAAACTGTCATTGTTTCTAGTTTCAGCCGATGAAAGTTTTAATTAAATTAAACAATATATAATAGAATTGTTAAGTCAACGGTCGTAATAAATTCTTCAAGGCCATTTAGATTAATTACAATTTCAATTAAACATAATTTTGCCAACTAATTGAAATATATGCAAGAGAATTAAAGAATTCATTACGAATTCAATTATATACCTCCACCAATTTCGGTATTTCTCTCAACAATAGTGAAAAGCGTCTCGTAAAATTAATATGTACGGAGTGGTCTGTGTTAAATGTGGGCAGTATTAAAACGGGGTACTAATAGGGGAGGACGGGGTTGACTTTATGTCCTCAGACCGGTCTAGAATTATTAATTACCAGAATGGTGATTGCATTCTTGGTCTTGCGGTCTTCACGTTTATTCGAGTGTGAGGGGTGGTGGGGAGGGGAGAGGGGGGACGGAGTCTGGGAAATAAAGTAGGAGTTAGAAAAGGTTATGTCCATTTAGTTATTCTTCTATATAACTATCGTCTTCTAATGTTACTTTAACCTACATGCACTTTGTAAGTATGTTATAAAAATAATATTTAATACGTAACATCAAGCCTGGTACAGAAGAAGATAGAAGAGGTAGGCAGAGGAATGCAGAACATTCCCACGTTTCACCAGTTACGATCACATCCCATCATGGAATAGGTGGTGAGCCTATTGTCATATACCCGTCACATATACAGACTCCGGGCCACTGCTAGAAAATTTACAGTAGAAAAATTTTGTAGTGCCCTACCCCGGGGATTGAACCCAAAACCTCCCGATCAGCAGTCGAAGCAGATAACGAGGCAGATAACATTTGATCACATTCGGAAATCATCTCAACACGATATCATGTGGTATGCGCCAATTATACAATTTTACATTATATAAGAGTTACATAAGTAACACGTCTTGCAGAAAAAACACTCTGAGATGTATATTTACACTTATAAGTGACACTACATAGGTATATGCATACATGTATTTTTTTATATAAAATAACCTATAATTAAACGAGTTATAATTCTTAACCATATTTCTGAATGTTCCGCTCGTTCAACTCATGCAACAATTCATTCATCATCGCCCTAATTTCTATGAATATTAAAACAGAATAATAATAATAATCACAATTCCTAAAATTCAGTCATTCAGAACCGCATTAAAGCACAATATAGCGTCGTTTCCGCGCCGCCGAACAATTTATAAAACTGAATGGCGACTTGGATGTAAGTTATGCCGCGTGTCTTGTTAAAATTAAGGATTTAAATTTACAAAGCGAATAGGTGAAACGAAATAAATATGAATATGAATGGGAGCTGACAAGAGCTGCGGCGCGGGATCCGAATTATTAACTTTTGGAGTGCACGCCGGCACAGTCGGCGGAGGGCCGGGAGGGCGCGGGTTCAAATCTTTCAAGTGAGTCTAACAGGGCTGTCATATCCTAAACGTCAAATTCTTCACAACGATGCCGCTTTTGGTATTCTAAAAATTTGATACTCAGCCATTTTTGTATGAGGAACGTACATATATACATATGTATATAATGTTTTGTATATTAACAAAATGTTCTTTTTTAAGATTTGCGGAATTTGCGGATTGCCTTTTTTGAATTGATTGATTGAATTTTTAATTAGTCCATGTAAAAATGTTCAAACATCTAAATATTTCGATTTATTTTAACGACTTTGTTATTTAAAGGCCCCGGAACTGACACCCTTCTAACCCCCGAAACGCCAGACAATTTGCTACTATGATAGCTATGACCTCCGTAAGAGCGGTAGCAGGCAAGGTGTTCACACGACTTTATACAAACAAAACACAGCAACCTTGTACATTGAAAGCCACCATCATGGAACCAATTTTGCCGTGTTGTATAATTTGGGCAGACTGAGCGATCGTGGGGAACGAAACGACGAAGCGTCTTCGAGTCTCAACTGTTCGCTAATTGTGTCTCTCGAACGTTATTTTGTGAGATTATATATTGTAACTCACATTTTTATTAGGCCACACATATACATTACATAATACAGTAAATGAATTTTACATATACATTACATAATACATACATTACATAATACAGTAAATGAATTTGTTTTACATTATTCGACTTTTGATTGACGCGGTAACGCAGAACATGTACACAAATATGAATAAATATTTATTGTCACAGATGAAAAGTAATAGTATAGCGCTCCTCTGCGTACACATTCGAGAAAATACTGCCGAGATATTATGTTTATCATCAGTTGCATTGTCGCCACGAATACGCACGAGTGCCTGTGTGTGTGCGTCTGTGTGAGTGTATACGTTTGTATTCATATCGTAACATTGTTTGAATTATTCGCAATTCAATCCCAAGTCCCAACTATTCGACACTCGAATTCTAGTGTAAGCAGTCTGGGTATACTCATTCCGATCGGCCCCGAGCTGTGGGTCCAGTGAATATTATCCAAACCGCAGCCGGACTTGGCGTAACGATTCTAATTAACTCTGGAACGTTCGGACGGATAGCTGCAGCTACTAAATAAAGTTTTATCGAAATAACCTTTATTAAGCCCTCAATAATATTTATCGTTTTCGTTTTGGTGTCATTCCCATCATATTCACACGCAGTTGGGAATTTTGTTTGCTCTTGTATCGATGAAAACCGCATAATTGAAAATACATAAAATAAAACTGAGGAATATAAGTACATTAAATATTTATATAAAAAGACCAGTTCCTACAGGCTGGTAGGAACTGGTTGACATCAATAGAGGGCCGAGTGTATACCTTGGGGGAGACCTGCATTCAGTATTTTTGTCAAAATAACTTTTTAACAAAATACATCATTAAACTTCATACATTATTGAACTTAAAGAAGCTTCAAAAGCCAGACACGGAAATTGTTAGTTAAGTAAAAATAATTTTAAAAGATTTCTATAGCGACTATATATAGCGACTGTAATATTTATAATTTATGCGTCGCTTGAAACAAAGGCACAAAGGAAAACATTAACTCCACCTTTCCGAGTGACATTACCGACATAGCGTTCGTTTTTTATAAAAAATCTCCCGTGTGTCGGATATTTCTTTTACATTCTGAGTTACCGGATAGAAAAATAAATTTGGAGTTCCATTCTTCCCCTCACGATAATTTCTAACTTTTAAACGATTCTTTAAATCTGTATACAAGCCGAAAGTCTGTTTTCTAGGTGTATTACATAATAATCATTACCATTTTTTTCATTTAGGTGAAAGTTTAGTTGCTCTACCGCTTTTGGTAACCATGGCAGATTATGGATGTAACCCTTCTCATTCTAAGAGGAGACTCGTATTCAATATTGATGCTAGATGGCGCTAGCTAATGCTTCAGTTTTCTTGAAACGAAGTAAAAATTAACCGAATACGATATCATACTTCGTTACGACGAGCAATTATACGATGAAAGAGGTCGGAATAAAAAGAAATCCCGATGCTTGCATTATTTTTTTGTGTTTTTTAAATTCACTATCGTTTTCAATAAATTATCCGTCTAGAGCTAGTTTATTCAGCTCAGTAATTATCAACAGTTTTTTTCTTTATATTGGAACGACACCTCGACGCTTTAAAGAACTCTTTTTTTATTTCCACTTTTATCACTCTGCTGTAAAAGTTCTTTATCTTTTTCTATAAAAATATTTTATTGCATCGCTTTAAAAATTGCATCTTATACATATTCGTTTAAAGCGTTTCTTTTCTATTTAACAAAATAACGGTAATGTTAAAGGATTCAATACTTAATTATTTTAACCAAAACAGGTCAATGTATGTCTAAGAAGGGAGTCAAAAGTTTATGAAACCAACGAGCTTGTATAAAGTGTTCAATGTAGAAAGTCCCGTAGCATTTGTAAAGATAAAGACTGGAACTCAGTGCTTTCTGCCTATGCCATAACCTAGCTTAGCGATATAATACAACATTACAAAAATCTATCTTGTAATTCTTTGTAGTAGCATGACGCTGTTTGAATTTAAGACCGGTATAGAGCAAAAACCACAGTTCCTATATTGCGACGTAAACGAAACTGCTGAATAATAAGAGCGCTACATTCCTCTGTCTGACGCCTAGTAAAACTCATACGGAACATTATAAATAAGAAAAATATAAAGTAGCAATTGTACAAGTGCATATGTGCCTCGTTAATAAGATACCCGCAATGACAGTGAATTCCAAGCGCCCGCTGCTCACGTCAAACTTAGTTCGGTTATTAACGGGCGCGTCAGTTTCTAATTACTCCATCCGGTTATCACCTGCGGCTGACGGCAACACTTACGTTCGGGAACCGTTTTCGATTGACCCCTCAATGCGGCTGTCTCACTGGGAGCGATGATAATAATAAAATTGATGTATCACTTTACTTTAATTTAAATATATAAAATAATTGTCTCATTTAATCTAATAATATGCTAATTTAATGAAATTATAATACCGCTACGTTGATATACACGCCATGTAACTTGTTATGGGCATATTATTTAAGTAATATTATACGAAAATTGAAGCATACGTTAATTTCGTGACTAAATTCAATCAAACATGCTCATAGCAAAAGTTTATTTCCTTTCAAATTACTGATTAATTGACATTGTTTACAATTAGTGGTTGTTATGAAATGGTAATAACTTATTTAAGTTAAATTATTTTGTAATAGGTGATACTGATATTATAAAGGGTATTTTTACTTTAAACCCTTAGTAGTGGCTTGGAGTCTATTTATATATACTCGTAGAGTGTGTAGCAAAAGATTCATCACCTATTCTGTTATGAAACATATGTAGTACCATAACAAATAGGATTTGGGAACGTCTTACACTCATCTGCCTAGCACTTTGGAGAAATACAGGCGTGATGTTACGTTTTACTGATAATATTCAACGACCAAATTTAGAAACAAAATTTCGTAAGTCGCGGTTCTTGTTAAATTGGCTATCCGCTACCTCGCAGTGGTACGTAGTTTCCGAATGTATTGAGATGACAACCTCATTATAGTAGGGTGTCAAGCAAAATGAAAAGTTTTAAGTTGACTAATATTAGATAGTAATATTTTATTGGATTATAATCTTATACTGAACAGTATTGTATACGGATATTGTACTACAGCGAATATTTACATGTTCCAGATTATGCTATTGAAGAGTGACGAATGCGCAAGAAGCATTGCGGGTATAAGTATAGCTTATTTGTTATTTGACACTCGGATCTCTCTGCCTACCGTACAAAGGAACTGGCGTAATGATACAATATGTTTTTTTTATATTATAAATATTTGCTTTCCAGGAATCGAACCGTAAACACTAATTAAACTAGCAATAGAAATGACAAGATTATTTACAGTGCAAATTGGCAATGAATATTTTTATAATATGTTATTTTTATGAAATCAAAACTTGTATCTAGAAAATAGTTTTAGTAAGTGATTAACTGATCATACGTATTTACGATCATTTTGCTACTGTCCAATATGTGATCATAAATCACAGATCAGTTAATGATCTGATACTGATCTGATTTGATACTGATGTACGATAAGTATAATTAGCTGATCATAGACAAGTATTTTTGTCTATAAACATAACACATCATCATATGACCAATGTTGTGTCTGATACGTTTTTTCTGTACATAAATCAGTAACTATCATTTTTAGTTCATTATATATTTCTGTAACTCATTTTTGCTAAGGTAATCCTCGTAATAAATATCAAACCAGACATCAAAAATAAGTACATAGGCCGACCTTAAATATTCATTTGTAATGTGGACTTGTCTTGTCCTTCGTAATTTAGTATGGAACAAATTTTTATTGAAAGTAGATATGACAGTAATAAATACAATAATATTTTTAACATATTCAAACTTTAAACTATGTACCTATATCATATCTGTTGTTTCGTGGAAATTTATTCGACACTCCCCTAAGGCTACCCTCTCAAGGAAATAGAGGTGTGGGGTCATGTTTGGTTTTCAAAAAAAGTTGATATTCTCGCTAAAGAAAATCAAGTGATTTTCTCGAGGGTATTATTTTGTGAGCTGAGCCAATTTCACGCCCGCAATACTCCTAATTCGTCTCTTTCATTAATTGTTAATTTGTATTAAGACTATAAAGAAGATTACGACGCTCAAGTATTTGCTCAAACTCGCGGAGAATGTTAGTATAGCTTAAGAAACAACGAGATCACTAATTAGAGAATTTAATTTCATGAA
>DWEI01006465.1:0-10074 GCA_018245875.1 Mysoria ambigua | reverse complement strand
GTGGAGATACCCTAGTGGTAAAAAATTTAAAAATCACAAGCTTAAAAAACTTGTTACCAATTCATTGCTTCTTGTACTTTCGTATCCAAAAAGAAATTACGTTACATTTGAGGAAAGTCGGTATACATGTTTAATAATAGACTTATGAATCGTTCAGTTGTAACAAGGAAAATCGTTTTCAAAGTTCATTGTTCAATAATAGAAAAGAGTAAAGAGAGTTTCGTACAATCTATATTCGATCTTGAATAAGTATCACGATTACCGCCTTTTTACATGTGCTGGCCGGCGATGAAATAAAAAAAAGCATTTACGGTTGCATTGTATTTTGAAGCGTTGTTATTTTTTTGCTGATATACCTACTTTCGCCCATGGCCATCGACGATGAAAATACAAAGTTCAATGCGAGATCTTAACTACTACTAAGATCTTGTATTTCTATTGTTAAAGCTACTATAATTTTTCTTCACGTCATTACGCGCGCTTATATGATTTTTTTCCATCATTCGTAGCTAGTGGCTGTAACAGTCACGTGAAATTGCTAAAATAGTGCACTTTGAATGCCGGCTTAGGAAACTCTGCATGATTGCTGCAACAAACAAATGTCTTATAGATTGAGACTTGTCAATAGCCGATTGGCGATAATATCTCAAACTACACAATTCTATCGTGATTATATTGCAAATATACTAGACTTGACGTTTGCTTGACATTAAACTTGCAGATTATTTTTTATGTTATGAATATGATGTGAACACACTAAATATTCTAAAGATGAGGTATAATATTATATAAAAGCAATGTAAATTATGATTTAATTTAATTAAGAATCGTGTGCGTGAGACAAATAAACTAGAACGCAATAAAAAATGATATATAGATATGCCGTAGACGTACAGGAGAATCAAAAATTAAAAAATATTCAAATTTAATAGCCAGTAATAGCTGTCGGTACATTGTAATAGACGACGACGAAAAAATGGGTCATGAGGTTAGAGATATTTCCTTGAATGATCTTAAAATATTTTCAATACGCGAGTTACGCGTAAAATTGGAATAAATTATATGCGTACGCATCAAGATATAAACAATAATTAGGCGTGTTATTTGATTGTGTTATATATAAATAACGAAATATGATTTACTTTTAAATATATCGAGTATGTTATTGGAGAGGCCTATGTCCAGCAGTGTACGGGAACAGGCTGATGATGATGATGATGAAGTATGTACTCTACGTACGATGTATTCACTAGCTGCATTGGAATCGTATTAAATAAGAGACTATAATTCGTAATTACTTATAATAAAATCAGATAACATGTTGCAGTACGACTGGAAAAGAGAATGTTAGAAGTGCATTAAAAGTAACGTAAGACTGCCGTGTCGACTCTCATGACTTCAATTGCCGGAGATTGCCCACAATCACGCTGAATGCGATCTTCCTCGCACTGGCCGCTGACTGCGGGTCAATCCGATATGTCAAACTCGGGTCACGCTCGGACCAAACTACACACATGTTTTTGTTGTTTTAACAATTACATTCGATACTTGAATGTTTTGAATAGATTTTAAAAAAATATAGTTTAGGTAAAAATAAATATTTATGTAAATAATATGCCTATAATATTAACATGCCTTGTTAAAATGAAAGGATAAGAAAAATTCTGATTTTTCTTACAATAGAGTGATCGTTGACATATTGAAAAGTACATATTATATAATATTCAAATGTTATTTTTTGTGGTATTTTGAATCTTGTTGGACAACACACATTTCTAACCAGTTAGAAACTTTTCCACACAAATCGGTCACTGTGTGTCTCGAAGTTCACTTCCATTTTTGTATTCCAGACGACTGCACCGGGCACCGGTCCTCGCCTTTGGTGACAACGATGTCGTTCTTGGAAATCATTGTTCAAAAGAAAACAGTTATTAATTAGCAAATTTATCGTGCAATGACCAGAAATGTTTAAACTTAACCAGTTTAGGTATATTTTACTGCATTATAACCTGGACCAATTTTCTATACATATAATAAAGGTCAAGTGTACCGTTCTTGTGAGTTGTGTACAACTGGTTAATTGGTTAAAACGATAACGACCCTTCTATCGTTTCACTGTTGGTACATGGTTAAGGCCATAGTCTGCCACGCTGGCCAAGTGCGGTTTGGCAGACTTCACCTTAACAGTGCGGTCATATTCAACACAGTGGAGTTCTTATTAAATATTGGTTACAATTGCATTTTCGTTTCGAATTTCGAATACGAATTTCAAAGACTTAGAATTAAGACAGACAAAGAATTTAGATCTGAACTTTGAACTATAGTTTTTATTATGTCCACAGCAGTTTACAAAACACGATTGATACAGTTCACGAATTCCAAAAACGTAATATTTTGTTTATTCATATCAATCTATTCACCGCCGCGGAGTTCGAGAGATGTCGTAATTTATTTGCATTGAATATTTGTTGAGGCGTCGACTTTTTAAGAAATTTTACTTACATGGTAAAACTTTATGGCCAAAAGCGTGAATTTAGTTAAGGATAACGTAATATTCCTATTAAATATGCTTCGTATATTGATAGTTTAAGGCATGACAGTAGGCGTACCTCATTTTAATAAGTTAGACACACACCATAATTTATATGTAGGTTAATTTATTCAATATGTCCATCAAATGTTGTATGGACTTATGGAGATATATAAATTTCCATTATTTTTTTTTTGTAACATTGGTACACAAGTCAATTTGGAGCCAAAGTAGAAAAGAACCGTGTTAACTTAAGGTAACTGGACAGTTAATAAACTACATACAAACATACATTTGTATAGATATTTTTTCGATTGAGAGAAATAATTCTTTAACTGAATGATCAACTTTTCATTAAAAATTAAAATGTCGTAGTGTTGTGTTACAATTTGCATGGCACATTATAACATTACGTCAATAGATCATTTGTTTTGAATATAGGTGTATATAGCTGTATTAGTATAAACAGGCCACTCAGTCACCAGCGAGTACGTTGTTCAGCCAACAGTAGACAGCAGTAGACACATGAGCAAACACTTCACATGTACAATGCACGTGTCATATACTGTCACTCCCGCGTGTGCGCTACGAGTGCGTCTGAGAACTTCGCGGTCGCGCTCCCTGTTTTTCTCAGTTCTCCTTTCTATAAGTCGCAGTTAAACAGACAGGAGTAGGATCCTTGAATAATAATGTACTCATTGTTTAATTCCGTAAGGTTTCATTATTTAGTTTTATTAAGATCAAATCGTTGCATATTTTCATCTCGTATACAGAGACAATGAAAACTAGGTTGTATAGGTAAAAATTAGGTTGTATAGGTAAAACTAGGTTATACAGACAAAATAATGTTATAAAACATATAAAAAATTCTAATGAAAACTTTCATTAGAAATTGCTCTGCTAGAAGAAATATAATTTTTTGTGATAATTGTAGGTACAATACATATTAGGTACTAGAAACTGAAGTTACGTGTATATCATCATAGTGCAGTCAGAAAGTCACAGAGATCTTTGTGTTACAGGACGCAAGTGTAACTAAAAATGCCAATGAAGGAGTGGCTACAATGGCTTCCGCCGCCGCGCTCCGTGCTGGCGTTGCTGCTGGCCGCCGCGGGCTTCAGCGGGCGACTGTTCGCGTCCCACGTCACGCATTCCCCCACGCTGCTCGTCGACACGTGCCACTCGCTGTGTCGACTCGTCGGCCTCATCACCACCGTACTAGCCTATAAGGTAACTACATATACACTGCTGGAATAAACAACAATTATTATTGCGACGTTCAATACTAGACACGTAATGGATATCTATATATTGATTCTCTTTGTAAGGCTAACAGTACGAGCTGAATTTTTTAATTACTTAACGTATTCAAAAAAAGAACCTGTCCAACGTTACAGTATTTATCAACTTTGAATTAACCACACGCAATCGATGTCATAGTTGCGAGCTTTGAGATCATAAACAAGCTTTTAGTGCAGTTTCTCTATATAACAGTATGAACGCGCAGACGAAGGCGTCGGGACTGAGGGGCGTCTCCGGAACACTTTCGGGTGGGCGCGTATAGAGGTGGTGGGCCGGCTGTCGGTGCACGTGCTGTTCGCGTCGTTCGCGCTGGCGCTGGTGGTGAACGCGCTGCAGCTGGGCGTGCACTCGTCGCACGGCCAGCCGCCCCTCTACCCGAGGGTCATCGTGGGCAGCGCCGTCATCGGCCTCCTCTTGCACGCCATCAATTATATGTTACTAGCCGGTTAGTACATTTCTAACTGAAAATATTTCGTCCTTGCATATTATGGACTGCTTAGTTTTTAGTAATACAATTATATGCGGATTGGCTACACTTCAGAATCATCATTGTCGGCCCATTGCTGTCACCTGGTGGACATAGACCTCCCCTGAGGGGTCATGCCCGTAATCCCCAAACTAAGCTTACGAGTGTAGCAGAGTTTCATTCTGACGCGAAACGATTCAAAATTCAGAACATATGCACGGAATATCAGGACTCAAACGTGTACTATCAAAATTCAAATAAATAATAGACCAATTTTAAAACATGACAGAACACGATGTTAAATTGGCGGTGACCTAAACTTCTTTTTATGATTTAAACCAATAATTTATGTGAAAGTCCTTATTAAGAATGTTTATCTTCTTGCATTTTTTGTCTTCCTAACTGGCAGGCGAAATTTCAAGTAAGAAATGTATATTTTATGTTATCATAGGACGGGAACTGAGCTACAGTCGTCGACTAAGCATGACGGAAGGCGGCAGCGTTATCTTAAAAACTGGCGCAGCTGAACCTGTCCTGGCGCATGCTCCCACCGATATAGCCAGTAAGTTGAGAAATTTGTATACAGAAATTTATTTTATATACAGAAAAATGCAGAGGCAGACTATTATATGTATAAGATTGGAAGTAAAATACAACTATACAATACCTGATTTTAAATATATAAATTTAAAGGCAAAATTAATATTATCCACCCTTTGTTTTAGTTGGGGTTACGGGTAATGCTAGTACATACCTATATACTTATGAAGCCGTTCTAGGCATTGCCTCACCAAATTCAGTCATGTTTGTTACGTAGTCTGTATCTTAACTCACCATATGCTTAGCATTATTCTCCCGAGTGTCACTCAAGTTTTGCAGACCTTATATAATGAAGAATCGTCAAGAATAAAATTGTTACTTATTTGTTCGATTATCAGTGTGTATACATCTTTTAACTAGGCCTTGGTGTAGATTGGACTATTTAGTTAAGCCTAGTAGGATTCTCTACAAGTCAACTTTCGATATAGATAAGAAATTTGCGGCGGTGACATTATTTATATAGGTACATACATATGTATATACCAGTCCACTGCTGGACGTAGGCTTCATCGAACACTGTTTATACAAATATACACAAAGTGTGCAATATCAGACCTGTCTGTCCCATGTGTCAGGCAGCCTGTTCGTGATCAGCGCGGGGCTGACGCTGGAGTGGGAGCCGGTGGCGGCGCGCATCGCCGACCCCGCGCTCTCCGCGTGCGCCGCCGTCGTGCTCGTCGTTTTCAACTATCCCTTTAGTGAGTACCCCATGTGGGACCAACGATCTAATGTTTTTGTATTTTTCTTAGTGGTAAATAAATAAAATGAATTAAATTACACTGGACATGCGGATAGCGATCGCAGTACACAGCTTCCGTACCGCGCGCCCGTTCGCTGCATGTGCATAATATACCTGTACTGAAACTTATATCAAAAGATTCACATAAACCGGCACCGGCTCAAAATAAATTCATAAACATGTCTTCAAAATAAATTGAAATTAAGAATACGAGACTTGATGCTGGCATAATAATAACCGTTACTCATATTCATCATTTTTCAATGAGAGGACTACATCGTGGTGTTGTGTCCAAAGAAACGGCGGGCGGTCCTGCAGAGCAAGTTCATTGGCACGCGCAGCAGTTCGATAAAAAAAACATTTTACGTATTATTTTGCCGTAGGTATAGATAGAGTGGTGTTTCTTTCGTCGCTTTTGCTCCATAGCAAGGCGTTTTCCGAAGCGGTTGTGCTTTCATTTTACACAATTGGGTGTTTTAAGGAACCAATTTTTAATAAATGACATTTGAAATTGAATTAGGATGGTTTACGTCCCACTATTAATGTTTAGTTGGTTATCAGTCTACCAATAAGCCAGATAAACAAGGCAGTCAAACAATAAAACAAATATAATTTATGGAATCCAGTAGATATGAGTAATTATGAGGTTTTGGACTCAATAGGTGATATTGGTTTCTAACGACACCCACCAAAATAACAGATTATGAACAGATTAAGTTATTGAGTAATTGTTTACCTGCGGTGCATATAGATTGCCTGGAACTACTAGAGCGATAAGGTCGCTATTACAAGCCACTGTTTTTACACAATATTGCCTTTTCTTGTTGCAGATTAGTGTGCAATAAAAAGCATTGTATTGTATTTTACGTCATCACAATATAACCGTTTACATCTGAATTCATATCTACGTCCAACAACACAACAACACAACTTATTCAATACATACATATAGAAACAAAGGAAATAAAATAATATCCGCCTTTCACATGAAAGAACAATGTTGGCAGTCATAGTACTTATTTGTTAACTTGGGATTATGGAAACAATGTCATACTGAGCAAGCTGTAATTCTGTACCATTCGGGAGTGATATACAAATAACTTGCATCAATATTTTTTAGCCTATCTGCTTGCAACTTCTACAGTATATTTATTACAAAACATTTACCAAACGTAAGACAGTTATCGTATCAGGCTAAGTACGGAGATTAACGGTATCAGACGTCACTGGGCGGATGTCCATTGTTAATATGTCAGTCAATATTTTGAAGTCAATAATCGTGACGGTACTCGTGTTTCGGGCGTATTATATGGTAAGAGTGGTGCGATCAGTGGTTTATACATATAATCAAGGACCCCGGACGCATGTAAACATTATAAAGTTTATATTATTTACATGCGTCGGAGATGATGACCACGATACATGGAATTGATGTGATATAAAACTAGCGTAATTTATTACGATACCTCATCTATACGGATAAATAAAATTGGAGTGTCTATTTGTAATAATAAAATAACCGCTTTTTACTAAATTTTTACAATTTACGGTACACGTACCAATTTTTTTTTCTACCATTTTTGCCTGTCTGCCTTTCTGTTTCTTCTGCCTAATCTCTGGAACGGCTGTCCCTATTTTGACAAGGCTTGCACTGACAGATAGTATGTAATAAAGAGTAAATTGACTACATCGACGACTATTATCACACCTTCATTAATTATGTTATGCCATTCATATCAAATGTTATTGTTTATATAGCGAGGGTTTAATTAAAAATATCATTACAGTGAGATCCGCGGGTCTGGTGCTCCTGCAAACGGTGCCCGAAGGTCTGGGCGCCTGCGACTTGCACGCGGCGGCGCTGCGGGTGCCCGGCGTCGTGGCCGTCCACGAGCTGCACGTGTGGCAACTCCATCGCGACAACGTTGTCGCCACCGCGCACGTGTGCTACGGCTCCCGACAGGTTTGTCATGGCGTTCACAAAATGTAACCGTACAACTTGATTTAACTATTAAACGTTTCATGAGTAGATATCTGTTTTTTGTATGCATGATTAAGTTATTTACGAGCTTGCAACACGTAGCGAGATAGCAGCGAAAATTACATAATCTGGAATACGACCTTGCTGCGGCCGTTGTGAAAGAATACAAAGACATCGGATAATTTCAAAACTGTATCGATCCTGAAAAATGTATGTCAATTAATTCGGTCCTTAATCCGGTAATTAAGTACATTTGGGATTATAATGAAATCAAACCAATACTCGATACATTTGATTAGATTACTTACGGATTTCTTATTTGCAGGATTACTTGCGCAATTCTGCTCTTGTCTGCGACGTATTTAAACGTCACGGTATAAACCTCGTGACGTTACAACCGGAGTTCGCTCTCGCGTCGATCGGAGGTGAGAATATTTCTTGAACCTATTTATTACTAAAAAGTATTCTTTTTTCAAACAGAAAGAGTAAATTGTCCTCGCTCTTTTAAAAGTAAAGAGTCAATTATTCTGGTTCCATTTTTAAATAAAGAAAATACTTGTAACAATTGGGAAAGTTGATCAATTAAATATTCGCTATGGTTGGTCCGCAGGATCGGAGGAAGAAAAGAAAGCTTTGATAGAGTTCGCCAACGTCGCGTGCTCCTGTCCGTGCGCGAAGGAGTGCGTGGCGCCGCGGTGCTGCGCCGCCCCCCGGACGCCGCCCGTCACTGCCGTATAGCGGCATCGGGCCGCCGTCCCGACAGAGTCAGCCCACATCGAGCATGAAGAAATGACGTTACAAACATGTCCTGATCATATCATAAGACAGACAGTTACCTTTAAGTTAGGTTATGTTGAACATGCGTATGAATACGCGTTGTGAAATAGTTAAGAGCTCGTGTCAATTAATGTAACGTTAAGACATAATAAATTAGCAACTAGATACATAAAACCAAAGATGTCACTTCTTATAATAAGGCGAGCGATAGTTGGAACGTGTACCGTGACAAGTAGGTGAGCATACAACAGTGCCGCAGAGTGGGAGTGAAAGTGTGTTCATGAGAACATGTTCTGCGCCACACTTCTATCACTCGCTCGTTTGAAAATTACTCTCTATAGTAGGTACGTTTGCGAGATTATGCATTTCCGAGTTTTTCAATAACTATTGTTTCGATGGAAAACGATTATTGATTGTTTGTGTTGTTGGTTATACTAAGTTATTAGAAGTAGCTGCTAACATATCAATTTAGACTGGTTTTGGAATTCGCTTCTCTTATAGCGAAATTTATCAGTTCAGTACAGAACTATGTGTGTAATTTGTAAAAGTAAGCCTTTGTCTACATATGCAAGATCCATTTAGTCTTATTTCAGTGCATGCTATTTAAAAAACACTTCAGACAATGTTATTTAAAAATGTTTGAAGCCCATAACCATTGTAATAATTTAAATATTAATGACGAATACAAAGTGGAGGAGAAGGTACATTAATTACATAGAAATGTTAAAACGACCAACATTGTGTTCGCTGGCAGCCCGCGCCGCGCCGCAGCGGTGCGCCGCTGTGATGACTGCGGTCAACAGTCATCATGATAGCTTAGTAATATTTAATGTAACTAGTAATATTCTATTTTCCTATAAACTTATGACACACAGTATTAAAAAAGCGATTGTAAAGCTATAAACGATATATGGAAATAATATAGTTACTGATTATTTTTTGTTACAAAATTGTATTTAATTTATAATTTAAGCTTCGAGCGAAGTTTCGAGAATGAACGGCTGTATAGTGTACCGCAACGATATGAAACTGTGATGTTCCTAGACAGTATTATAGGAAAGCTAGCGATAAGCACTGTCAGTTGGGTGTAAACAATAAGATAATACGTTATTATGTAAGTTGTGTACAGAGTTTTGTTGACTGTAATGTTGTAATATAAATATAATATTTTGTATATAGCCCGATACATTTTAATTACACTACTTGTAAATTAATATGAATATTATCAGTACAAGAACATTGAAACAGTAGAGTTATCTTTAGACACGTCGGCAGATGTGGGCTTACATGTTTACCTATATCAGCGGGAAAACTCAGAGAATACGATTACCCAGAAATCTGTGTAATGTATCTAATCGTACATTACACAGATTAAGAAAACAAACTTGAAATTCAATATATTTATTTCGTTTTACAATTTTCTGAATACCACAAGAGAATTTATCTTTAAAATTTGTGTTATCATGCATGCATTTTATATTATTTGATTAACAATAAAAACATTATTTTTATAAGTTGATTGATAATAATATTGACAAATTTTTGATTAAAACAAACAAAGCTACGAAATGATCAAAAGTGCGATATACTTACTAATAAAATTTTTTTATCACAAACAGTCTAATGTAAAGATATTAACTATATTAACAGTCTAATTTTCAATAATCGATAGATAAAGG
>DWEI01006464.1:0-10074 GCA_018245875.1 Mysoria ambigua | reverse complement strand
ACCCGGGAATCGAACCCGGGACCTCTCGATCGGCAGTCGCATCTGCAACCAACACGACCAACGAGGCAGGCAAAATTGGATTTAAGTTAATATTTATTTATTCACTGCCTACCCTGTGAGAGACCTGGCGTGAAGATATGTATTTACGTATTTAAGTTAAATTACGACAAAAGATTTTATATAAAAAAAACTGTCATACTTAGCAGTATTAAAAAAAACATGATACTTTATTCATTATAATATTTAAATTACGGTATCTTAAATTAAATACATATTGAATTAATAACAACAAACTAAACTATTTTTTAAAATCATTGACGGTTTGGTATTTTATTCATGTCATTCATCCGCATATATACGGATATTCAATTATATAATTGAATATGAAATTGTAAACCGTTAAAACTATTAAACACAGATACCCATAATGATTAGTTTCGTAATTTAACCTGTTATAAACCTGTAAATTACGCGGTTGGAGAACATAGGTATGTTCTCTTGATTTATTTTATTTCTCAAAGACAAGGTAATAAACGAGATGATTATGGACCATTTGGTGTCCGTTGACGTCCGACAAGTGTAAGGCGAAGATGCCGACTCGCTGCGTCCTAAAATATGAGCGTTTCCGTGGTTCCGAGCACACGCTTAGCAGCCGGTTAAGCTTGATATTGTCCGATAAGGGTATTCAACGACGAAGTTATAATATATATTAATATACTGTAACATCACGCCTGTAATCCCCGAAGGGGTGGGCAGAGGAATGCAGGACATTCCCAGGATTCACCAGTTACGTTTACGTTCCACTATGGAATAGGTGGTGAGCCTATTGCCATGCATCGGGCACATATCCAAACTCCGAACCACTACTAGAAATTCTAAATAAGAAAAATTTTGTAGTGTTCGACCCGGGAATCGAACACGGGACCTCCCGATCGACAGTTGCACCCGCAACCAACACGACCAACGAGGCAGTCTTAATATACTGTGTTATATTATTTATAAAACGAGAGTAGATCTATATTATCTTTGCGGTCATTATCTGCGCAATGATTTATCTGATAAGATATATATATGTTTGTTTATATTTAACTACTATGACGCGAACGCTCGCGTGGGTGAAAATATATCTACAGCTTAAGCTTATTATTTGCTTATTGAATGTCCTATCAAAACCGTTCCATATTGTTCCATATTCCAATCACATCCATATTGCATCTTATGGGTTTTATTTTGTTTGTGCGGAACTCTAAAACTAAACTTAAAAATAAAATAACCTCAGTAATATCTCTCAACATTAGCTGTCTGCCAGTGAACATCCCATCGAAATCGGTTCAGCCGTTCATGCGTTATTTAAAAAAGTAAAAATTTTCAATCTTAAACCTTGGTATCGACCAAAGATCTTTAGGGTATCGACCAAAGATCTTTAGGGCTTGTTAAATACTTTCCACGGGTAACTTTTAGTCAACTGTAGGCATTTAGCAAAGCTCAATCACTTCAACGATTTTGCTTCAATAAATAAATGCTTATGTATACGAGTATCTCTAGATTTTTTTAATACATAAAAGTGTTATTTATTACTTGGTCCTCTTCTTTTCGAAGTCTAGGGAATGTTTTATGGTCATTGACTTCAGATGAGATGTTTAAGTTGGTGTAAAAAAAAAACAATAAACTTTCGTGAACTCATCCCAAGTGTTGATCTTGCTCTTGACTCTGTCGAGTTATGTAAATTACGCAAAGATGTAGTGCGATACTTGATCGATAGTTCACTGACCCGTAACGCCCACACATCTTCATTTTCAGCGTGGATTATCACGTATGGTGCCATCAATAGAGTTACTATTAACTTTTTTGATACAGCCGTCATTACTTCCCACAGCAAATGTAGAGAGTATCTCTCTCTACAAAGAGCTTTTTGCAATCTCGACCATTCTGTTTTTGTCACGCTAACTGATGTACAATGCAGCTTTTTAAAATGTAATGTCCCCGGAGTAATTGGTAGGTAACCAATCTTATTGTTGTCTTATTCGGAGCCGTTCGTGGGAGCAACGGCCTTCAGTCTTTTGTTCGGCGAACTGATTATTTATCAGAATCGCTACATGTAATATGTATAATCGATACAGAAAATATTTTGTTCATCGAATAAACGATTTGCCGCTTAATATGCAAATCAGTATCTGCGCTATTTAAATGTGAGTTTCTGGATTTGTTGCGTCTTATTTAATTCAACGTGTTTTTAGTGAAAGCTATAAAATATATTATAAGCCGACAGGATCGTTAATAATACATAGAGGAAATGTTATTAATCATACCCAAGTATTTGTCTTCCAATTCTGTTACTGCCTTCTATAGACTATAATTTTCAATGTATTCACGCAGACACTATATTGTCAATTTCTTGAGGAAAAAAAATCAAACTTGAAATTTTAAGAAGAATAGAGATGTTACCGAGAGACAGAAAATCCCTATTTAATCAAGTCAGATAAAGTATATAGTAGTGGTAACAGCTGAATGATTTAGTATTCCGCCGACTACTCCCGAAATCTTAGATTCAAGTCCTGACGCGCACAATTTACATAAACAAACTATGTACGTTTTACGATTCAAAGTGACTTGCAGTAACAGTGAAGAAAACATCGAGAGGTAACCGATGACGTTCTTTACAGTGTTCTGTAAGACATTTGAATTCTGTCAACCCCACTAGATCAGCGTAACAGGTCTTAATCGTTATATTTGTGTGAGGAGACCTATGTTAAGCAGTATAAGAACAAGAGGGTTGATGGTAACGGTGCCGTAAATTATGATTTGTTCCAGTGCGCGCTGCTATTTGCGAACGCAATAGCATCTCCCCACGAACAGGAATCAGGCGCGTTCGCCAGGAGCGCAGTCGAGACGGTTCCGGATCATGAGCCGTTGGCGACGCCCATACGTGCTTCCGTTGAGAGCATCCCATTAAGGTAAACTGTTTTTCACTGCGCTATTTAAAATTTTTCCTGTTTATATATTAACATTGCAAGGACATCGACCCTAAATTCTTTGACGATGACTATTTCTAACCACACATTTCGTCGTGACTAATGCGTTGACGTTAAATATCTTAAACAAATATTCGTCAACAACAGACTTAAATAAGACAATGAAAATGGTGTATAAATTAATAATGACCTATCACACTTTATGTTCGTTTCACCAGAAACCTTCGCGAAGAAGCCGAAGGACGACTGCCCTTAAGGGACGCGGTTGAAAAACGACCTATTCCTGTATTAGATCGCGAATCATTATTGAGATATGTACAGGTATCGTATTTTAATATCGTTTAAATAATAAATCGATGCATACCGAATATTAAAATGTGTATTCATAATGTTACGGCAATAGAAAGTTTTGTCATTTTCAGTTATGTATCCAACATATTGAGCATAAAAAAAACGAAACGAATCGTTATAAAAAACGAGACAAAAAGTATTTTATAATAGCCATGACGTTATTGGACGTTTGATAATACATGTTTTTAAATTCGTTTTTAAGGATATCGAACACGTTGATTACGTCGAAGATTTAAAGAAATATTACGGTGCCGCAACGTATTTGAACAAGTGAGTTTATTTTTAACTATCTATCATCACCATCATCTTCATAATTATCAACTTGTCTTAATTTTCTGATGGATAGGGGTCATAGGAGGTTCTTTCACATTATAGTCACTTAGTTCTGGGATTGTATAGAAGATATTCTCGCTGCACCCATCCTGCTGCCCGTCATTTATCTGCACCGTTTTTCCTAGAATATTTTTAAAATTTTAATTTGTACATCGGCAAATATTTTATCATAAATTTGTAACAAAAGCATTTATTATTTAATATATAAACAGGCATAAAGGCCAAGTGACAGAAATAGCTCAAAATAACTTTCTAACTTTCGTATCACCAGAGATTAAACGTCAACGATTTAAAAAAGAAATATTTTCGCGCCTATCTTTAACTTTAACTTTCCACAGCAGTTCCCGTACAGACGAAAAGACGCAACTTGGTAATGCCAATCTTCAAGGTAAATAATGGCTTTTAAATCATATTATATAGCTCTTCATTGTCTTAATATATTTCAACAACAATAATTTCTTTATAACCTTATATCCATATACTACTCGTAATATTACAAATATATAAATGACACGGAATTCTGACTTTTGCTAAGTCTCAATCTACTTAATATACGTAGTATCTGAAGATTTTTCATGATTGAATCGGTCTCAGGTATGCAACAAGCAACAGAAGGTCCAGCGAAACGCCTGGTGGTGTGCTATATGGAGTCGTGGGCGGCGTACCGCGCGCCCCCGCTGGCGTTCACCGCAGGCCTGGTACCTCGCTCCTGCACACATCTCCATTACGCGTTCGCTGCTATACATCCTCACACTTACGCTGTGCTCCCAGCTAACGAAGACTATGACCTCATCAAAGGTGACTGTTACACATGTCGCATAGATTTAATTTAAAGATATTTAAGAGTAAAGATGAATGCCATGTTATGTTACTTTTGCAAACGAAAAATGGGATCTGTGTTCGTTTGATCCAAGGAAGCGATCAATTTAGTTTTCCCTTTTCTTTTTCAAAATATGCCGTTTGTAACGTCAACTCCTTAAAAAAACCAACCTGACAATCTGATATGTGATCTTTATTATACTGTTGGATAGGAAATGATAATATATATAAATACATTACACGATTAGCGCCAAAAATTAAATAAAAACATGGCAATATTTTTTATATTCTGTAATGTAGTTATTATATGTACATACTAAATTGAACTTCCCCATAAGCACTTGATTAACAAAATAGGAGCGTAGCAAAAAACATTTTATTCATAAAAAATATTATTTATATAGGTGGATACCGTATCGCAACGGGACTAAAACGCAAGGTGCCCGGCTTGCGAGTGATCATCAGCATAGGCGGTGATGGTACGGACCGGCTGTTCAGCGAGATGGTGCAGGAGCCCTACCGACGGAACTCGTTCATAGACAGCGCTGTCAGTTTCCTGAGAGAACACGATTTCGACGGTCTTGACCTGCACTGGGTTTACGCCGGTAAGCGATTGATTTGTACCTACGACTATTAGTACTATTAATACCAGTTCTATGATGATGGAATTTTTCAATCCATGTCGTTTTAATGACTAGTCTGCTAGTGTCAAATTTATATTCTCTTTTTGTCTTTTTAGATTTGTTTTAAAACTGAAGTTACAACCGGATTATGACAAGAATTTAACTACTCTTTCTAACATCAATGCTTTGCCAAAATAAATATGATGCGTCATAGTGATATAGTCATCAATTACCGACCTATTTCAATAATGTATAATAATAATAGATAAAACTGAAAGACTTAATAAAAAGTTATCATCATAAATTCCCTTGATGCTTTAATGTAGCTTGATGCTTTAATTACCTTTACAGGGGATAAAGACGAAAAGGAAAAAGAGCTGTTGACCACACTTCTTTATGAGCTTCGGGAAAGATTCTCACCTTATGGACTTCTTTTGTCGACGGTATTACCTCCATTTAGGTGAGCGGGTTATTTTAATGATGATCAAAACTGTGTTCTATTTAAAATTATGCATATAATATATACAAATAATACAATAATTTTGAAAATTGATATTGTAAAATACGTGTAGTATTGAAATAAAAAAACGTATTTTTTCGAATTTTTTGCATTATTCACTATGCTCATTCACATGAGCTTCTCAGCCCACCTACATGGCAGGCTTCAGCTGATAAAAGTCAAGCACTAAAATACATATGCACATTGGTTATGTTCAAACAATTATAATGAATCGATTGTGCCAGGTATCAGATAGAAGACGGGTATGAGCTGAGCGCGGTGAGTGGGGCGACGGACTACGCCGTGCTGCAGGCTTGGGACATGACCCACGCGAAGAGGGACGACCCGCCGTCTCGGGCGGTCCAACACAGCGCCCTGCACCGCGACCCCGGCGCGGCCGCGAGGGATCAGCGTTACGATAACATTGTACGTATTGACCGGCTTTCGAAGCAAAGAACGGATTTTAATGGCGTCTGCAATAAACGTATGGGCCATTTCTATAGTCCTTTTTTATATTTCAATTGTTTTGCGGTAAGGGGTTTATTGAGCTTCGATAAAAAAAAAAAATTTGCTTTATTGAAATGTTCTAAAGATCTATTTTAAATGCAATCAAAATGTCCCCTACTGTCTAAACCGGTGTATTTGAATAGACCCTTAGAAGTAATTCACATTCCCCTTATTATACTTCTTTATTTCATATTCAACCTACAAACTTTAAGCGTAAAAAAATCATATAATAATATCTATCTACTCTTATTCTTCAACTCGTTCTACATTGTATGGGAACATGGGAAATATTTTCAGGAATTCATGGTGAAATACATCATCCGACATGGAATGGCAGCTGATAAACTCGTTTTGGGAATACCACTTTTCGGACGCAGTTACACCTTGGCGTCGTCGACTCTCCCTGCGCCGGGCGCCGCCATCAGCGGCTGGGGCGAAGAGGGAGTCTACACACAGACCAGGGGTCTACTGGCTTACTTCGAGGTAAAGATCAGGGGACGCACTCATGTTATGTACCCAAATGGTAACAAGTAAGAGTAGACAAAGGGGAGGGGAGGGAGGGGTAGTACCCTTTGTCTACTTTGGTGGGAATTCAGGCGTGATCTTATAATAAAATCAGTTATCTTTAAAACTAACATTTTAGATTTGCATGGCGGAACGTGAAGGAAGGGGCGCCAGCGGGTTAGACGAGGCCGGGAACTCTTTCGCGGTATTCGACAACCAGTGGGTCACATACGACACGCCCGACACTGTTGTCGAAAAGGTATTTATAAAACTGTTCTAATTACCTGCCAGTATAATAACCTAGACGCCAGTTTTCCTGTAAATTTCATTCTCTATTCGTTACTTCACGACTGATTCATACTGTTAAGTCGAGCTCAATAACTGACTATTGGAACGGCTTTTGTCAAGCAGTGGATGGAAGGTTAACTAGGAGTCACTGAAGAATGAAATAAATTAAATACGTACATATAATAAAATATGTAGTAACAAAATAGTACTTTAAATTTTATCTAAGTGAAATGTAAATTAAACATAATATCAAGTTGTCTCAACATTCTTGCTATGTCCCGACCAAAGGAAAGAACTAAATTATTGAAAGTAACACGTTAACTTTCGCAGATGAAATTCGTCACAAGCTCGGGCTTGGCCGGGGCCGCTGCGTGGGCCATCGACATGGACGACTTCCGCGGTCTTTGCGGAAGGCCTTTCCCGATCCTGAGCGCGATATCCACAAGTCTTAATGGTACTACCGATGTTAAGAACTTATTATATTCTTTACTTTGTCTTTTTAATTGAAACCAACGATGTTTCGTGACTATTTTATTATACTAATCACTGTTTTTTTTTAAAATGACCTATCAGTTGATATTCTAAAAAATAATGTAATTCCATCAATCAATATCTTTGAATCCTATTTGTTTAAATTTAATATAAATCTTGAAGTTTATGTAGAATATTTCGTTCCAACAAACTTCTGAATAACAATGCGTGCAGAATTACACGAGAACGGTATCCTCGCGTAATCGTCTCCCCCTTTACATTGCTTTTCTACGAACTAAAAGTATTAATTGCCTTCACTTTTTCCTTGTCAATATAGGAGATCCCACAAACACCGATCACTCCTCGCTTAAGATTGGCTCGTGCGAAATGAACACGCCATATTTGGCTTCCGATGAAGAATCCTGCGCTCACTTCCATTTCTGCTCCGGGGGCATCAGTTACCGAATGATATGTGAAGATGAACGACTGTACGACCCCTCCACTGGGTTTTGTGGGTATGTGCTCATACAGTTTAGTTTCTGAATGATTATATTTCGTCCCTAGAACACTTTATGCAAGAGTTTGATCACACTTAATTTTTTTTTTATAAATAATTAACGTTATTCATCCTTTTCATTCCAATTTTTCTATGTTGATAAATAAATAATTAAAATTCGATGTAATATTTGGATACAGTGATATTCTTTAACTAAAACTCTTTTAATATATAATAATTGGCACATAAAAGTACATTGGTTAATAAAAATATATTTACATTTAAAGGCATCAAGATGTCACTAAGTGTATCCCTGGACAAAGCCTCAGAATAAGCGTAGAAGAAGCGGCTAGATTCCTGTCGCAAGCTTACGAAATCGATTTTGAAGTAAGTTGTTCAATGTATATGATTCAATATTTGTCTATACAAAATACTCTTATAGTATAGCTTTACGTTAAAATATATCAATTTTCAGTGGAGTTATAATCCAGGAAAGGGCTCAGACGCAAATAAGGACGCTGAGCGACTAGTCGCAGTCGATAAAGTTGATGCAAAAAGAGGTAAAAGATATTATATATAACACAAACGTAACATATTTGTGATTTCCTGAAGAGGAACGCAAATAAGTGCACTGCCACTTTTCACCACTTACGTTAAACGTCCCATCATGGAATAGGTGATGGAGTCGCTGAGCTTATTATCATATAGCAGACACACTAATCCAGTCTCCGCACTATTACAAAATATTTCAAATGAGAAAAACCAGATACACTACACCCACGATTCCAACCCAAAACATTCTGCAGTCGCCTTTGCAACCCCTTGACCAACGAGGCAGTCACGTTACATAATATTTTAGATAACAAGCATCCAAGTGTGCTAATAAAGTATACTAGAAATAAGCAGTACATTTGTACGGTACACTTTTAGCATTTCAGTCCTCGTCAAGAAAAATAAAATATTATAACCGGATGATTTTACTAATAAAACTTAAATCTCTTTTTTCTTAGGCAGAGAAAGCGATAAGCGTGTGGTGTGCTACATGACCAGTTGGGCATTCTACCGCCGGGGAGACGGAAAGTTCGTACCCGAGCACATTGATACGAGGCTGTGCACGCACATCGTCTACGCCTACGCCTCGCTGTCCCCGGACGAACTTATTGCCAAGGAATTCGACCCATGGACAGATGTAACAAATAGTAAGAGAAAGATTATGTTAACAGTACTATAAAGTAGACGTCAATTGAACCCCGTATCCTTTGAAGCTTGTTTTATACAGAATGAAAATTTATACAGAACTTGAATCTTCTTTCGATGTAGCACAAAATTATAAATCAACTAATGTTAAAACCATCACCTAAACGGCAACACTTACACCATTCAAAAGACTAGCTGATTATTATATTCTCTTAAATAATCATAGAAAATAAGTATTTAAGTGTTATACTCTTTTTTACTCAAGTGACCTTGCTTTATAATACTAATATATTCATTTTTCACAGATTTATATGAACGAGTTACATCACTTAAGGATGTAAAGGTGCTGTTAGGTTTGGGAGGGTGGACTGATTCAGCGGGCGATAAGTACTCTCGCTTGGTCTCTTCTGGTGCCGCTCGTACTAAGTTCGCTGAAAGACTGGTCGCTTTCCTTCGGCTACACAATTTTAAGGGATTGCACCTCGACTGGAATTACCCAGTGTGTTGGCAAAGTAATTGTAAAAAAGGTGCCAAATCTGACAAAGCCAATTTCGCTAAACTAGTGCAGGTACCTCACACTTAACACTTGACCATTTAGGAGATAACGCTTTAATGTTCTTCTGTATTGTCATGTAAAATTTTCCTTTTAAGGAGCTATCAAAAATTCTCCACGGAGCGGGCATGGAACTGGGAGTGGCCCTCTCGGGTTACAAGGAAGTAATTGAATCGGCGTACGACTTGCCGACCATATCTGCGGCTGCCGATTTCATGAGCGCGATGACCTACGACTACCACGGGGGCTGGGAGAGAAACACAGCTCACCATACCCCACTCATTCCACCTCAGAAAGACGCGCTCTCACACTACTCAATTGTATGTAAATCAACCATTACTTGTTTGTTGTTCATTTGTGGTAAATAAATACGTCTATTTGACGTTTGACTGCCTCGTTGGTCGTGTTGGTTGCAGGTGCGACTGCCGATCGGGAGGTCCCGGGTTCGATTCCCGGGTCGA
>DWEI01006463.1:0-10075 GCA_018245875.1 Mysoria ambigua | reverse complement strand
CTAGAAAATCTAAATTAGAAAATTTTGTAGTGTTCGATCCGGGAATCGAACCCGGGACCTCCCGATCGGCAGTCGCATATGCAACCAACACGACTAACGAGGCAGTCAATGTATTGGTTGCAAAAATCACAAACTTAAGAAACACGTATACAAAGTCGCACTTATATTTAGACCAGCTAGATAACAATTAATACAAATGAAACAGCTAAACAAACCGCTTCACCGCTTTGATGGTCGTATGGTCGACTGGCTACGGAAGTCGGATATATACGTCAATACAAGAATGTTACGGCGTTAATCTTATTAAAATAAACATTCATAATAATAAAATAAAATAAACATTCATATCACAAGACATTTCTCTTTAATTTGTTGACCTATAACATAGTGTAGGACGCCTTCCGGCTTGGTGGGATGGTGATCTGCGAAAGGTTGCAGGCAGGAGCTGGATGCGGCAAGCCGAGGACAGGGCGCAATGGAGCTCTTCGGGGGAGGCCTGTGTCCAGCGTCCAGCGGGTTAAGATAGGCTGTTAGTATGTATGTATAACGAAACATATGTGTCGCGAGGCAATGTTTTCGTTCGATCTATTGTTTAATTAACAAACAAGAAATAGAAAAAATCGACTTCCGGCGGCTGTTTCCGGTGCGAATGTTGACGACAATAAAACAAAGGTGCCGCCATTTGGACACAGACTTGCGTAGGTATTCAGCGTACAATAACGAAAATCGGCCGATATGCCACAGTAAATACACCTACATAGAAATAATGTAACATTTGTCGTTAAGATATTGGTCCTTGACCTTTATAGCAAGCAACCTTTAATATTCAATATCAAAACACACATTGTTCGAAAATAGGTATTTTCTGAGACTTCAATCCAGAACCCGAAGAGCTGGATGAAGTGTAAAGGCTAATCACTGGATGCATTCGTAGAACTGACTGCCTGGTTGGTCGAATGGGTGCGAGTGTGACTAGTGATTGAGAGGTCCTGAGTTCTAATTCCGGGCCGGGTAGAATTAGGTTTTTCTAACAAGACTTTCTAGTTTAATTTTCTCGTTATGGATCGGAATATGAATTCGTCTCCTGTATATAGCAATATGATCATCACTCATAGCAAGACGTAACCGTAATTAAGAAACAGAGTTCTACTGTTCTCTGCCTATCCCATCGAAGATCATAGGCATGTTGATACGGTTTTTTTAAATAAAATACTTTGCACATTTTTGACACAAAAATATAGATAAATATAATAAAATAAAATAATTTCTCTCACAATAATTAGTCACACAGCTGACTGGTATTGGATTTTTCGTCCAGTTCAGAGAAGTGAATAATATCAGGTCCTATTTTCACACTATATTCAACATAAATCGTTCTTATTACAGTTTACAGTACTTTTATGTACTTTCAAGGGTTATGTATGACTTGCTGTTACAGATGTAACACGTCATATTACGCCTGTAACCCCTGACGGGGTAGATAAAACAGTATTACACTTGCGCCTTTCAGCTGTTACGTTTACGTAAGTACGTTTTTATGTATTACGAGTATTTCCTACAGAGTGACCACATGTATATAAATGACCTTATTTTAATGAATTATTTTCCTGGTATATAAGAACTATTTTTTCTTGGTTTGCGTAATCATTTCTAAGTATGTTACCGTTTGTAAGTACTGAGATTTTTATTAATTACGCGGCGTTCTGTCATCAGGTGCGACAGTGGGCTTTTCATTAATCTTAAAAATAATTTCATTTCTATTTTAATATTTTTGTAATTATTGTAAGTTAAAACTTTACTTGACATAAAATTAAAAATATTACTTCAACATCAACGCAGTACCAGGTACATTAACGTTGATATTTTCAACACAGGTTTTTTCCGTCATGAACACGAATATTTCAACATTTCAATAATTATTCAGCACGAATATTTCAACATTTCAATAATTATTCAGCTGGAATATTTCAACATTTCAGCTATTTTTATTTTCTTGTTTCTATCTTTTTATGTTTATATATATTGATGGTAATCTTATTTTATTTAATATTGATGTTTATTCTAAACACTAAAACGAAGTTAATATAAAATTCAGCAATAATATTAACATCTGCGTTACGGAATTATTTAATCTGTTCGTAGAATTAAATCCATTAATTAATACATTGTCTTTGTACCGCAGCGCTTAAATCGATACTGTGGCAGTTATTAATATTAACTCAAAGCTGTTAGCAGGACGATTGGTACTGTTTCAAGGCTGACAAAATTTGGTAATACCGATTATGATGCCTATGGCGACCATGAACGTACCACTAAACTAAACGCTTTTAAAACCAAAAGAGATTATTTCATCGAAGCTTTGGTTAAAAACAAGCTAACAAAGACCTGTTGCTGTGTTGTACACAGTACGATTTGTGCAAGTGTATATTTCTACCGCTAACAGTGCTTGGGAATTATTCACACCGCACATACGATGCTCGTGCATGCGTCGGGAGCGGTGTCCTAGTTTATTATACTTGTCGCTTTCAAAAAATATCTTGCGAATGTTGTTATGAGTTATATTTCTCTTTATACTTGTTACATAAACTATTATTTTTTATTAAAACGCCATATGCTTGCGTTTCACCACAATCTCCCCTGACAGTGAGCGAAATGTGGGCTCTGAGCGGGGGCAAGGTTGCAGGAAGCGCCTCTTGAGTAGTGATAAACTAGTGGTTTGAAATTCAGCTTCTGATTCCCGAGGCCCGACTCCAAATCCTGTCGCACACCTTTTTACAAAAGAAGAAGTGTGTTTCAAAGATTTACCAATGATCATCTTCTATAATGGTAAATTAAAACATCTTACACATCTTAGACTTCATATAAAAAAGTTTTCTAAGGTGTGTGAAGTCTACCAGCCAGCACTTGTTCAGTGTAGCAAAAATGGTCTTAACCCTCTATTCCGAGAGGAAATCATTGTGAGTTTCAGTTATAAACCATTGTAGATACAGTACATTTTAGTTCATCTGCATAGTTAAATTGACACTGCTATAGTTATATTTACCGTTTACTAAATCATAAGTATTTTAACATGTTAATGTACTGTTTCACTCGCGCACCGTTCAGCTGCTCCCGGTCGCCGCACTGCGTCGCTAAACCCTATCATTCACATCATTTTTGTGTCATCAATCACACGCCAATGACGTGACAAATAACCCATGCGAAGGGTTGATTGAGTATTGAGCCTAGCCGTGGATGTATGCTAAACCATATCGCTACTGTTTTTTAAAAGGGAAATTTCGTTTGTCCGTCCAACCTAATTCTTACTGACGTCTAAATTACAAAGACAGAAAATGATATAATAAAAGAATTCAATTAGAATTCATTTGAATTTAAGTACACGGTAAAATCAATGGATTACTTTAAATAAAAATGTTAAGAGATACGTGACATTTTGTGTTAATATGTTATGTTAGCATTTATGTATGTTAGATTTAAGTTTTTGTTGTTCTGTTACAAGATAATATTCGCAGCGAGGGCGTCAGCTTGAGTACTAGCTATGACTTGATCCACATATTGCGTTCCACCTAACAGTGTATTTTTTTCTGGTTACTGTCAATTTGGCCGACCTTGTTGACTGAACCGTGCATGAAAGTTATTGAGGTCAAAAAATTAGACTTTCATTTCAGTATATAATCTATTAAACAAAAATGTATTCGTATATAATTCGTATGTACAATGTTTAATCGAGCCACCTCGACAAGCAGTTCAAGTGAAGATTAAAATACGTTTATAATTAAAATGTTCATCATATCGTCTGAAGTCTACAGACCACGTATAATAGAGTAGGGAATTGAGAAATAATTTTATAGCGCCATGAATGAAGCAATTACCGCGGACACTCTGTTAAGATGGCTAATTATTTTTTCCCTCCCCATCTTTTCATGGGCGTTATTTGTGCTGTTATAATAGCTAAATTAAATCATAAAGAAACAACAAACGAACGAAGAAAGAAGTTACAATATAGTTACAAATATTTCATAGCGTAATTATAAATTTTTCATATAATTTAGTTACAAGTTTTTCGTAATTTAATTACAAGTATTTTTAAATATAATTACAAGCTTTTCATGATTTATTAATACAAAACCCTTTTTTATGTACCAAATATTGTAGGTGTCACGGTCGAAAATAGTAGTGGCAGTTAAAACTTGCCCCCGTATATTAAATAATAATAAATAAAATTATAGAACGAAAATTAAAATCAACAATGTTGGTTTGCACAAGGATTTGTAAACTGTTTTGCGCGCTAGTGTAATAATATCATAACAGCATTCAATATTTGGAAGAGAAGCATTTTTGCAAATTTAAGTATTACCCTATTTTAAATTTCAAAGAAAATATTTACATGTTGCTGAATTTTAAATTTAAATCCATGTACAGATATACCGCCCCCAAGTTCCAGTATTTTTATCATAGTATATTTTTTTCTAGTAATTTAGTCCTCACAGCAATAAATTAATGGATTACAAGGTAACTTTTATTTCAATATCATGATCTCCTGTTTCAATCCACTGTTTGGTATAAGCCTCCCCCGAGGAGCTATGCTTGTGCCCTGCACTGGGCTTATGACTTGGGGCTCCATACCGCCTACGGGTAAATTTAATTCAACTTTCCATCAATTTTTTATTTGTCCCTAGTTATTTTCATTTGCATAATGATCAATTATATCTTTCTAAGACTCTGGCACAGCCAATCGGAGCTAGTTAGTATGGTCAAAAACGACGGCAACAAAAATGGTAGGAGTAATAAAGTGAGGCAAATATATATATAAATATTTAATATGTTGTCATATCTAGTTTAAAAATAACACAAGCCCAACCGTAGCTCGATACTTAATGTAATCTCAGTACTGTGCCAGTGATAGAACCACAAAGTTGGCTGAAGCATTTTTAGCTTAAAAATTTTAACGTTAAATTTACATTTCACTCTGATCACCCCATTAAAGATAAACTTGTGCCATTTTTACAATTGTGATGCGAGCCCTGTATGTTATTTCTCCCACCGATAAAAACTAAGCTGGCTACAAAGCAGTTTTGAATCTTTGCTAGTTTTCTTGACCGACGTTTGTTTAACAGTGTTAAACATTACATAAACTTACATAATAAATAAACTTACATATCAATTATAATTACATATTACATCATTAATAATAATTAATAAGAATTTATACATTATAATATGTAAAATTAGTACTTAATTTCACGTTATTTAATAGAAGTATGTCAGACATGGCTCCCAGAACACTGACAGCGTTATTCTCGTTAAACTATAAAACTAAGCTACATGCGAAATAGTCGGCAGCCTTTCGGTTCTTAGTAGAAAGAAAATGTTGAAAGAATCCCAACAAGTATACAACTTATAAACAGAAAGTGTGGAAAAAATCATGGTCAAAATAAGAAAAGGCTTCAAAGGCAGATAAAGACAATCTTAACTGCTAACAGCAAACAAGATTAAAGTAAGAAAATCCGCACACAATGGTCAGAATTAAATAGCCAGAGTGTAGTCCTTCGTAATACAGTAACTCAACGCATTCCACATAATTTGGTCAGGAAATAATAACTCATCCAATGCATAGACTAGAGATGTAACTAATATTCGCATTCGCATTAGCGAATATTTGCATATTTTTACATATTCGCATTCGCATTAGCGAATATTCGCATATTTTTACATATTCGCATTCGCATTCGCAAAATTTATGCGAATGTTTTGCTGGTATAAATATCAAAAGAAAAAAAAAATTAAAATCAATTATTTTCTTATGTTTTATAATACAACAAAACGGAAAAACCTAGTGATCACATGGTCAATTTTTAATTTCTCATTTAGTATAATTTATTTATTTACTTTACTTTGGACAATGAAGCTTAATAATTAAATTTTCATTAGAAAATGACCCCAAAAAAATATATTGCATTGAAAACAAACAAAAACATATTTTATAAGAAATCTATCAAAAATTATATCGCGAATGTCAATAGCAAATAATCGCATTCGCGAATGTTCAAATAGTGACATTCGTTACATCTCTAGCATAGAATTAATCTAAGGCATTAGAATTGGCACTTGATCGGCCTTTTGAAATCAAAATAGAACTATAATAATTATAAGTCGAAATTTGTAGATCGAAACTTTAAAATGTTTGCGGCAACATCATAACACTATATGAACAAATGTTCTATGAACGTCATGTTTTATTAACAAATTTTGAGTAAGTGGCATTTACCCCATGATCTGATAAGAATCGGAAAACATATCGCTCGTCGGACATTATGAAAACCGGCTATTAAAACTGTATTATGTTCGATGTGATTCGTCAAGTGTTTAATAGCAGTAACAAACATTTAAAAAAATCAATTTTAGGGTAATTACCCACCGATTGGGTATATGTTGGGTCTGATCAAAATTCTAATCGATAACAATTTTACTTCTAATAGCCGTCCAATGTACTATTCTGGTTGATTGGCCAATCTATATAAGCGACGTGGGCAAAATGTCGAAACGTTCTGAAATTGAGCCAAATCCCGTATCGGTTCGTTGCTATCAATTTCATTTTAGAGCTGGATCGTTTTCTGAATTATCAGTTTATACTGGATATGTATGTATTGTTTAAAATAAAAATATATGCCAAAGATCATAGTCATCAATACTTTTTAACATTTTATTATTCAAAATGAGTTTCCAATCAGAATAGGTAAGATTATATTTTCCTTGCCTTACAGTAGGTTATGGACGACCTTAAGGAGTGCAAGTTTCAAGGAATTGCCTTTTACTTTTACAACAAGATATATTAAATTTCAAAGGCATCCTTTTTGTAGTATTTCGTGTCGAATACGATAGTATAATAGGATAGGATAATAATAATCACTTCCTTGCCGGTCGCGTGCTTGCTAGCTCCACTTAGCTGGGTTCACACCAGTCCTGGTATCAAACCTCGAGTCAGGTACTATTGAATTTTCCTAACATGAAATTTCTGACAAAGTCTCTGTGTCTGCCTGTTCGCCTGGTGAATGATAATAGTCTCAACCGCTATTTTACGGTAGAACGTAAACTAAAGAAACGTATAAGTGTACTACATCCTTCTGCCCAGCTCTATGAGGATTGCAGGCGTGGTGTTACATCGTTTCTTTATTTTATAATAACAATGAATTTACAGTGCACTAAACGATTAAACTAATACAACTTTTCATCCAACTTTCCATCTGCACAACAAACATATTTCACTTATAGTCAATTAGCGCAAAGCTAAACAAGTCTCGTACAAGTGGCAGTCTTAATATTCTGTTTCGTATTCAACGAGTGAAGCATGAATGAAACCAGGCAATTCTCAGTCTCAAGTTAATAAATGTGTTTTCTTGCGCGTCGTAATATTGTTAAGGCTCGACGGACCGTTCCACCGGAGGTCGGTCAAGTTTCACGGATGCACTCTAAAGCGCGTAGTCAGAGCGGCTGCATTCTAAGCAGTTGCACGGCACATTAAAAAAATTCACGTCACACGGCATATTTTTCTAGAAATGTTGAATATGTTAAAATTGTAAGTTCCGAGGCACACACGACGTCGGTACGAAGGGGTGGGTGAAGGAATTATTTATTTTTATTTTATTTTATTTTACAAAATCCACAGCTCACTTTATTGCACGTTTACATTCATCTTAAAACTTCACATATAGGGAATTATGGATTTACTTTTTATGAATGTTACCATATTTCTAGTTTAGTAACAAAGTCATGTGTGTGTGTGTGTGTGTGCCTGCGTCCGCGTTTGAAACGCGGCTGAGCACTATTCGCACGTCACACCAGTCATCACCACCCGACCTACGAAACGGTCGGTGTGAATTGATTAGTTTCTATTAATAAAGTTATATTGATAAAGATTACTGATGTTTTTATTATGAAGTTGTACGAGTTTATGACAATAAATACCACGAAAATGAAATTGTTAATGTTTCATACATACATAATACGTTAATTAATCACATCACTTTTATGTAAAAAGATATAGGGAAAGTTTGGTTCATAAGTTAATTTTTGTTAAAGATCTCAAGTCTGTAAAAATATATTTGACATTCGGTGTTCTGTGCCAACCCTCCTGGAGACCTGGCGTGACGTGACAATGATCTTAATAATTAATGCGATCGAAAAAACTTATAATGTGGACCTTCTAACTCAATTTGAATTATACTATTTTCATTGAGAACATTTGATAGAAACAGAAAGTCCTCTAAAGATTCTAAGGTAAGACAAGTTATTAAATAAAACTATAAAGGAAGTCGTTATTCGCGAGTTATTAACTCTAAAGCCGATTACCTTACAGACGGCGGAATAACAAAGCGTTGTTAATGTTTAAAAATTAAATTCGAATATTATATCGTGATTAATACAGGTTTTATCAATATTAGTTTGACTGCCTCGTTAGTCGTGTTGGTTACAAGCGCGACTGCTGATCGGTAGGTTCTGGGTTCAAATCCACATGCACTGTGGATCTTTTATATTTTACACGTAGTGATGACACGCCACCTGAATATGTGCCGGATGCTTGGCAATAATCTCACCAGCTACACCATAGTGGGATGTAAACATAACTGGTGAAACGTGTATACTGCATTTCTCTGCCTACCTGTTCGGGGATAACAGGCGTGATGTTACATTACTTTGATTAATATTAATCAGACTATTTCATGAACCAACGTTTTATATCGTAAACAACAGTCTAGGTGAAAATATCACAGAGTAAAATGAACATTTATAACTTGCAAAAGTCGAATCTAAACTGTGAAATCAAAAACTGATATTTACGAATACTATAATACATCTAAAAATTATATACAGAAAGAAAATTAAATAAAGAATATAATGTTAAAATATGATGTTTATAAAATATTTCATATTTCCGGTTAAATCTGAATTGTCTCAAATTAAAGGCGGCTTGTAGCGTAAATTACAGATACCTATTTTTTAAAAATGGTTCCATCTATAAATAATTGAAGAATAAATTACAAAAAAAATTATTGCTGCAAAAAACTGTTCAAGTAACATTGCAATAAATCCTAGAGTACTAAAGAACTACACAGATTTCACATCAGCGAAACATTGCGGCGATATAAAGAAAAATATTAAAAAACCTCTTTAAAGTGGATACCTAGGCCTATTCACTTTGTTGAAGAGTGACTAAGCCTTTTACACGTCACTCTCAGGAAATGCGGTCGCCCCCGAGAGGTTGTTCACGTCTTTCGTTTTTATGATATAGTTCAGAACACTACGGTCCTACGGTTAATGGGTCCCATATGAAAAAAGCATCGGAGATCCTCAAATTATTCATTTCGTTTTCCATATTGAACTGAACAACCACGCGTGCTATATAATTAAATTAGGTGCAAAATATCAACGACTTCTAAGTGTTAAGCGGCATATTGTTATTAAAAAATATTTTTATAAAAGAAATATTTAAAAAAAATCCTCGAGGTTGCCCGCTTTATTGGAGCAGGTCTGTCTGCAGCAGTGGGCTGAGACAGGCTGATGATTTAATATAAAAAAAATATCTGAAGCAAAAAAATCATTTTGAAGTCCTCGTACATAATATACATGTATGAACGCAACTTCACGCCTGTTATCCACAAAGAGGTAGGCAGAGGACTGTAGAACACTCCCACGTTTCACCGGTTACGTTTACCTCCGACTGTGGAATAGGTGGTGGTGGTATTGCCATACACCGAGCACATATTTAGACACCCGACCCACTACCAGAATTCTAATTTAGAATTTTCTATTAGAATATTTTCTAATTAAAAAGTTATGTAGTGTTGGACCTGGGAATCGAAACCCGGACATACCGATTGGCAGTCGCCCTTGCAACCAACACGACCACCGAGGCAGTCAATTATATACATGTATACTCGTTGTTTACGCCACTATTTTACCAGCCTGTGACGCCAACGGTCGGGCCGGAGCGGGGATCCACGCGCGGGGGACGAGGGCGCTGCGTCGCTGCCGATGCGAATAAAAAATAGTCCTCTTACAACGACTTAGCGAGCGC
>DWEI01006462.1:0-10075 GCA_018245875.1 Mysoria ambigua | reverse complement strand
TTAGAAAATTTTGTAGTGTTCGACCCGGGAATCGAACCCGGCACCTCCCGATCGGCAGTCGCACCTGCAACCAACACGACCAACGAAAATAATGTATATTACGAAAAAGACCGTTGCAGCCACTGCCCCGCCACTAAAAAAAAATCACCACACAAACATCATCATCATGGCTTCAATCCCAACAGTCCCTAATTTCCCGAATGAAATAGATCTTTAAAAGATCGCAAGCGCGGTACCAGCTCGGCCACGCCCCGCGGACCACCAGCGAGGCAGGGGTCAGGCGCTACTCAAACTGTCTTCAATTTTTTCACCAACTTACTATTATTTTTAATATTATCATTGTGATTTCCATACCAGCATTGACCGTTGGCTCGTCCCCCCCAACACGGACCAAGAGCCGACATCCTTCTGCCAGAAGCTTGCGAAGATGAAGCCGTACCAGCTGTCTCTCCCGTACTTCAGGAACAACTACGTGTTCGTGATCTACCTGGCGCTGTTCTTTCTCGTCAACTTGGGCCTCTTCGTGGCCAGGGTCATCGAGTACAAGGACTCCAATATTTTCGTGATATTCGCGAGGGCGTGTGGTGAGCTGCTTCTTATGATTTACTAATATTCTGCTGCTGATGAATTATGTTATATAGAGAACTTACTTCTCTAACAATCGCTTCGAAAATTAACTATGACATCAGACAATACGTAAAGAAGAGGCTGGTGCCAAAATACTAGAATGTTAATTCTCGTCATCAAAAATATTCTTCATAATACAGATACATAATACAGATTTTCTTTATAATAGATATAATAGTTATATAAGGTATTATAGTTGAAATTATAGTCTCCATATTACTGAATTCCTAAATATTTCAGGTCAGTGTTTGAATTTCAACTGCTCCTGGGTTCTGGTGCTGATGCTGCGGAGCTGCATCACGTTCCTGCGCGTGCGCGGAGTGGGCGACCTGCTGCCGCTCGACCACCACGTGTACCTGCACAAGCTGACCGGCGTGCTCATCGTGCTGTACAGTCTCCTGCACACGGCGATGCACCTGTGCAATTTCAGTGAGCATATTTTCACGTATCATTTGCGATTTCGAAATTGAATCTGGATCTCACGCGTCGAGATTCAACGAATGGTGACTTTCCACAAAACTTTATTCGACTATTCCTTGACTTCATCTTGAAATAATTCCCCCGACCCAGGAACAAGGCTACCTAAACAGTTGTCTCATAAGCAGTCGTAATTAGGGCGCAAAGCTGTATTTGCGAACGCCCAGCTCGGGAATGACTGGTGGCGCGGGTGCGTGCAGGCCTGGTGGTGGTGCGCGACCCGGTGCTGAACGCCGGCAACTACTCGCTGGGCGAGTGGCTGGGCACGGCGCGGCCCGGCCGCTTCGGCCAGCCGGGCGGCGTGGCCAACCCCACGGGGCTGGCGCTGGGCGTCGCACTGGCCGCCATGGCCGTCGCCAGCCGCCCCGCCGTGCGCCGCGGCGGCAGCTTCGAGGTACGCCGACTACCTTCTCTGAGCCTTCTCTGGCACTGGACAGATTGCACCGGTGTAATTCATTCCATCCATCTTTAATCCCTATTTGCTAACAGTATCCTGTTTACCCCATTATTACCCCATTAGTGTATTACAGTATTACCCCATTAGTGTTTTTTGGCTATAACCTTAAGTAGATATGAGGATTTTAAACTACAGGAACCATAATCGAAAAAGTCTAGAATATAATAATAAATTAAGTCATGTGTCCATTTCTATCAATAAATTTTTATCATCGTCATCTTTTTTAAGGTTTCACTTTTGGAGACCGGTCTCCGAATAAGAACCGTCACATCTATCTCATAACGAGTAATGCTAAAATCGCAGTCGGTCACGCTAGCTAAGTGTAGTTTGGAGCAAGGTATCCAAATTTAAAATAGAATTAGATTTAAGTACCGTTTTCTGTTGCCAAAAGAATCATAAATCTTTACCCGGTAACCTTAGTGTATATTGTTCATTGAACTCCAGGTGTTCTACTGGACGCACTTGCTGTACGTGCCGTTTTGGGCGCTGCTGATGTTCCACGCACCCAACTTCTGGAAATGGTTCATCATTCCTGGGACCATATACGTCATCGAAAGGATCAAGCGCCTCATCTGGCTCCGGTATGTCATCAAGTTTTAGTCAACTAATTAATGATGAACAATTTAACGTAGTAATCCAAATTTCTTCATGCATCTGTCTTTTCTTCATTATTAAGTTATTGCTTTCACCTTAAATTTTGAATCCGAGATTTGATTAGATCACCACATTTTAAGGTCAGAAAATCTTTTCTGACTATTTTTACAACGATGTGTGTGTGCACGCTAGCGATATAACAAATGTCACTATTTGAACATTCGGGAATGTGAATATCTGTTCTAGACATTCGCAGATGCGAATATTCGGTATCTCACTAGTGCACGCACACACGGACTAAATTGATTTTTGTACGGGTGCACTGATCGGTTTTATGCAGAAAACCTTATTTGTTGACATGACAAATTTCATCTAAACATATTTTTATTTTTTAACCAATGCATTCGTTTGTAAAAGATTTTTAGAATATATTTTAAATATTTCACTAAAGTTCCACCATACATGTGTGACTGTTTCGCCCGAATGACTGCGAGCCGGTGCGCGGCGCCGCGCGGCCAGGTCGGAGCGCGGCAAGACGTACGTGTCGTCGGGCGCGCTGCTGCCGTCGCGCGTCACGCACCTCGTCGTCCGCCGCCCGCCGCTGTTCGACTTCCACGCCGGCGACTACGTGTTCGTCAACATCCCGGCCATCGCGCGCTACGAGTGGCACCCCTTCACCATCAGCAGCGCGCCCGACTTGGAAGGTGAGCCGGCGCACTGGGGCGGGGGCTCGAGGTTCCCTCCTTCTCGTTCTGTGAGCGGAGCCGCGGGCAGCAGTGCAGAGATGACCGGTCGATTGTAGTGATGATTATGCCATCCATTATGTCCTCCACTTCCATTTTTCTTGAGTGTGCTGTATCGTTAATTTGGGATAATTTTCAATATTTTACCTCGCACTTAACTCACTGCAAGTATTATATTAAGCAATTCCCAGTATTGGAACAACACCTGTGGTCCTCGAAGAAGTAAGTACTGAGATAAAAGCTCACACAACAGTTACGTTCATGTTTCACTATGGTGTACGTGGTGAGCACTTCATCACACAGCTGGAACATACTCCAGACTCCTAGCTACTTACTACCAGAAATTTTAAATTAGAAAAACTCTGCCGTAACCGACGCATAAATTGGCTCCAGGTCTTTTCAATCAGTAATTCACTTGAACGATAAGGCGTGTCCTTCTAAACATCTTAAATTGGTATCATGGATTCTCAAATTTCTTACCCTCGTGATCTCTACTAGAGCTGCCATCGCGCTGCCATGGAGACCTAGGAAAAACAAACATTCAGTCACTGGACTGACAATTACTCCTGGTCTTCTGTACTGAAGACCTGTGTAAAAATCAATGTTTTGAGGGATTGTTCACTTCCGCAGTTACTTATTGGGACTACTGGAAAGGTTTCCATTAGAGGCATTACGTCAACAACTGTATCGCTGACGAGCGCTCGCGCCCGCAGGCTACCTGTGGCTGCACGTGCGCGGCGTGGGCCAGTGGACCAACCGCCTGCACGACTACTTCGAGCGCGAGCAGCGCCGCCTGCGCGGGTACCGACCCCTCACGCCACATCTTGCGACACGATTAAGTTAATTGTATATGCATGAGGAGTTTGTGTGGGAAGTATACGTGGTACACTTACATACACATGTTTCCTGGTACCTACATATTACACCTTGTTTCTCGCCACTTATTCGGATGATCAAAAAATTAAGTCCTGTTTTCCGATACATATAACCTATTTTTGTTTATAAAGAGAAAACCAAAAGGTACCCAAGGTAAGGGTAAGATTTGTGGGACTTTTGCCGCACTAAAAACCCCTTGGTACCCTTCTTGAAAATAAATAATCCGCGATCTCCAGCGGAATACAGCAGTGCCCTCTTAGCCCGGCGCCCCCTGCGGCCCCGACACGCGGGGAAGCCTGATGTCTTTTCTCATTCCTCTCGATTCTCACGAAAGCATGCCGGCACACATATCATCGTCCTTCCCTCTCTAGCCTCTTGAAACCCCGGAAGCTTTTACTCAGTGCTTTTACACTCTTCTTTTACTCGCTACCGTAGCGCGTATTCTGGCCCCAAATTCCGAGGATACGATATGTATAACCTAGAAATCTTAAGTGAGAGCCCCCAGGAGCCTACCCAATAATAAACGAACGCAAAACAGTTATATTACAATTTAGTACAATGTCATTTTTCACCATACATTTCAGAAAAGAAACCCGTTCAGGTTCGTGTCAGAGCAATATGAGTAAGAGAAAAGACTCCGGAGCATCTAAGAAGCGTTCTGTGGACTTCTCGCCTGAGTGTTACTCTAACGAAGCCTTTAGCATGGACGAAGAGCCGCAAGGAAATGGTTTGCAAGGTGACTTGTATCCAACGTTGTGTAATAGAGATACTATAAAAGTGTACTTTGTCTGTTGTGTCCCTTTTCAATATCTCTTCAATGTTTTCGGTAAACAAATCGGTGCTATAATAAGTCCTTATAGTACTCCTCAGTACCGAGATAGCTTCTACTTGCGTACCTATGTTGTGTCAGAGATTATTGAGTAAATTTTGGAGTAGATCATTCTTCGCTAAAGTACCAATTAAAACTATTCTAATATCAAACAGTGTTGCAATTTATGGACATAAGTTTTGATTTTTTGTATTTCAGCAGGAAACATCCCGAAATCAGTTTCTCGTTCGTTCTTGTCTCCGCTGCGGCTGCTGGCCAAGTCCAGCTCGATGCCGAATGTATACAACCATGACAAAAATAAGCAAAGGATAAACGCGTGGGTTACTTTTCTTTACATTGCTTGAATTTCTTTTCTTCTCTTCTTTCTTTTCTTTCACTTCTTTCTTTTTTCTCATGGTAGCTGAAATAATTTGTATATTAAAACCATCTTTTTCATTTCATTCATTCTGTGTATGGGATTTCTAACGCAGTCGTACAGACCACTCCATAATCCAACAACCTTTCGGACGCACACAAATATGATGAAGGAGATGTGACATCATAATGACCTAAACTGGCGGTTCCCTGCGCGGCTTTACATTGTACCAGTACTTTCACTTGCTAATTGTAACCGGCGGAGGAATACGACCTCGAGCTCTTCCGTCCCGAGAGAGCTCCCGCGCACCACGATGATGTCACACACCGTCACTGCAGGCTGCAGGACTACTCCCGCTGCGAGTCCGAGCACCGCTTCGACGAGTGCGAGCTGCGGAAGGCGCGCGCCGGGGCGGGCGCGGGCGAGGGCGGCGCGGGGGCGGGCGCGGGCGAGGGCGGCGTGGAGCGCGGCGCGCGGCGCGCGGCGGCGGACAGCTTCCGCTACATGCGGCGCAAGCCCACGGTGCTGGCCTTCCGCCCGCCGCAGGCCGCGCCGCGCCGCGCCTCCGGGGACAGCGTCCTCGCGCTGGGTCACTATGCTTGTCGTGAAAAACTTTCCCTCATCATCTGCGATGATTTTAAACTTATCGAGTTATTCAGAATTTGATATTCGGATCACCGGCACGCATTAATGATCTGAAAAGCTTATAAATTTGAAGATCAAACTTGGCTAAATTTTGTAAAGAAAAAATATTATCTGAAAATCTAGTATTATATGAAACACTCACTTGAAACCATGCTTCTAATCGAAGCAGTGGATCATACAAGCCTGACCTGTCTCAACATATGAATTAATACAATCAAATAAATTTGAATCATATTGGTCTTCGATCTTCAGCACGCAGAAGTATATCCAAGAGCCTGTCTGGGGATCAGCACGAGGCCGAGGACGCGGAGGCCCCCGCGCCTCCGGCTGGGGACGTCGACGGCCCGTCAGAATTGTCCAACAGCGAGTATGAAGTTCCCAGCTACTCCGTGGAGAAGCCGCTGGTTGTAAGTTTGATTATGTAGAAAATATGTATATTTATATGTATATATGTAGAATATATTTATATGTATGTAGTGTATCAGCGGCCTGGTTACCATACCACAAGCTCTCTTGACGCTTAACTTGGGATCAGATAGCCGTGTGTGGAGATGCTCCAGAATATTATTATTATTATATTTGAGTCTGTCGGGACTTCATACAATGCAATAAGTATTCATTTTATTATTCTCATCATCACTAGTCTGTTCAGTATATTACTGAATATAGGTTTTCTTTTACAAGTGTCTATACATGTTGAGAGGGGGTGTCGAGGATAATAATTTTGACTTTGACTTTGACTTTGAATATCGGTGGATTGTTACTAGGGGCAGCTGTGGTCGTGTGTTAGGTAGTTCGTCATGTATTAAATTAGCCCGATTCTGTGTCGGCGACTGACGCGGCGCGCGGCGCAGGTGTACCTGGACGGGCCGCACGGCGCGGCCGCGGCGCGGCTGCGCGGCGCGCAGCACGCGGCGCTCGTGGCGGCCGGCATCGGCGTCACGCCCTTCGCGTCGCTGCTGCAGGCCGCGCTCACGCAGCACCGCGCGGCGCGCGCGCGCTGCCCGCGCTGCCGCCACTCCTGGCCCGCCGAGCGCGCCGCCTGCTCGCTGCGCAAGGTCCGCCGCCGCGCCCCGCCCCCGGGCCGGCCGCGGCGGCGACTGACCGTGCGCCGCCCGCAGGTGGACTTCTTCTGGCTGAACCGCGAGCAGCGCTCGTTCGAGTGGTTCGTGTCGCTGCTGTCGCGGCTGGAGATCGAGCAGGCGCGGCTGGGCGGCGAGCGCTTCCTCGACATGCACATGTACTGCACGAGCGCGCTGCAGCGGGCCGACATGCGCGCCGTGGGCCTGCAGCTGGCGCTGGACCTGCTGCACCAGAAGGTGCGCCCGCGCCGCGTCGCTTTCTTCGATATCTTCGATAGATCTTAAGGAATGCAACGAATAATATATCTATGATACATTATTTAGCGTAAAATAAGAAGCTAAATATTTGGTGCTTCAGACTGTCAAAAAATGAAACTTCCTATTGTTTTTACAATAACGGTAAATACGCCGTTGCTACAGTAGATAGTGCCCTACATCTGAAGCCACATGTAGCAGGTGAGTCAAAAGTGAACGAGTGGTTATTTAGAAATACAATAATCGTAGCCGCTAATTCCCTTGAGGTACCTGCTTAGAACGGTGTCTCAGTGATGCAGTTGCGCTCGACCAATACTAAATATTATCAACTTATAGACCCATCCATCCCCATTTTTTCTCACCGCAACCTTTCGGGACAATCGAGGGCTCGCTAGACAGATTAATGACTCCCTCGCAGCCGTCGCGACTCGCGCACGGTCCCCGGCACTGAGCGGCACTCCGCGCTGCCCCGCAGGAGAAGCGCGACCTCATCACGGGGCTGAAGACGCGCACGAACGCGGGGCGCCCCAACTGGGACAAGGTGTTCCAGCAGCTGCAGGCGCAGCGCAAGGGCCGCGTCACGGTGTTCTACTGCGGGCCGCCGCAGCTGGCGCGCGCGCTGCGCCTCAAGTGCGACCAGTTCGGGTTCGCCTTCCGCAAGGAGGTGTTCTAGCGCGCGCGTCGCGGGGGCGTTATGAGGGTCGTAACGTCACATATCTTACCAGATTTGTAGAAGAGCTCCTGAAAACTAAACCACGCAGGAAAATTTGTTGGAACATTCTTTATATTTAGATTTTTCTTATACTTAGTAATAATGATAGTCATGTTATTTAAAAACGTATATAATTGAGTTAACGTAATTAATTTGATAGATAAAGATCTGGGTATAAAATTGGAAATAAATGTTTCGTTTAGTGGTAACTTAATACGTTAGGTTGTGACATTTTAAAGTGATATTTTTTTGTGTGATAAATAAGTAAACGTAAGTAATGTTGTACTAGAGTTTTATATAAAAATTAGGATAAAGAAAGTTTTGAAAGAGAACTCTTTCAAAACTCGAGTAAGAAGAAAAAGTATGAAAAGGACAAACATTGCCATTTTTATACTACCGAATAGCAACCGTTCCTCTAATAATTTAATGAATAGGAGAAATACGTCGCGACGGCGGTGGCCGCCAGCGGCGCGGCAATGCGAGCAGCGACACGTGCAGCGCGTACGGGCGCCGCGCGCAGACTGCGGCGCGGGCGCGGCGCTCGGCGCAGCCGGCGCACGCCCGCCGGCGCCAGTCGCCACCGGCAGACCACTGACTCCCATCCTACACACCGCACTAATCCTACTTCCAAATCTTATTAAACTGACTTTGCTAATTGTTTCATCTTACTGTTATTCTTATGTTTTTCTTTAAATATATTATTTAACTAATACTTAAGTATTAAAACTATTTAATGTCTAATGGCACAATGCATTTTCGGCTGATTCTATACTAAATTTAAAATTTCTATTTTCATATTGGCTACTTCAAGACCTGGAACTAAACAATTATTTTCGTATACAAAAAATAATCAAACATATTTGCTCTTTCAAAAGAAATATACTAATAAAAATCTAGATAATTTCCAACCCTACATTGATAATATTAATACATTTTAAAATTCAGTCTAGATGTATTTACGCAACATTATATATTGGATACCTTTGACCGGCGCGCGCCGGACCGCCGTTCAATTTATGTTTAATATTACATTGACTTTGTGGCGTGGCGCTAAAAGTTACCGCTTTTTATAAACGTTGACTTTATTTAAACGAATTTTATATCCTTTGTTATTTGATATTATTTATAACATTAATGTAATTATTTTAATGTTTATTCTAATTGTGTTAATTGAGTAGATAAAAACAATAAAAACAATTAAGTAAATAAATATATGCCTACTATGCCTAATATATTGTAATGCAATGTTTCATGTATTATTGACAGTTACCGAAATACTCCTATTTGTCGAATAGCACTTTTGACATTCATCAAATTCACATTAGTTTATTGATTATTTTTAGAAAAAAAAATTTTTTGTTGATTTGTAATTTTATTGAGTTAAGTTTGGCCATTAAAAAAATATTGTACTTCTAAATATTATATTTTGTTTTATTCGTTTATTAGTCTATAAGAACACTTTGCTCAGTAGGTCTGTATGCAATAGTTCTATCTATCTATCTATATCTTCACGCCAGGTCCCTTACGGGGTAGGCAGAGAGCACGGAGTGCAATAGTTATTAACGCATATTCGCATTCGCATTCATCTTTGTGAATATTCGCAATTTTTTCCAAATCCGCATCCGTAATTCCAAAATTTCTGCGAATATTTGGTGAATGTGAATATCAGAAAAAAAGATGAATGATTTTCTTATGTTTTTAATACCAGAAAAAGTATCAAACATCTTATTTATAAAACTCTCGTGTCCCAGTGTTCGGTCCCGTACTCCTCCGAAACGGCTTGGCCGATTCTCATGAAATTTTGTGAGCATATTGAGTAGGTCTGAGAATCGGCCAACATCTATTTTTCATACCCCTAAATAGTAAGGGTGGATCACCCCAAAAAAAATTATTATTTTTTCGTCAAAATATTTTGATCTGTTTTTTCATGATAAACAATTCAAAGATACACACTACCCTAAATTTTTACCCTTCTACGAACAACCCTTATTTCTTAATTCACATATTAGTAATTTCAATATTTTTATACCTGGTCAATAACTGATCAATGATCACTAGATCATTAATCCCCGTCAAACGTCTACGGATGTAATTATAATAAACGTGAAATCACGCATGTAATCCTCGAAGAGGTAGGCAGAGAAATGCAGAACACTCTAAGGTAGGATTTGGAAAAAAGGAAAAAGAAGAAAAACTCTCAAAAGCCAGTCTCAGTCAGTACGCAGTAGAGATGTAACGAATGTCACTTTTTGAACATTCGCTAATGCGAATATTTGCTAATGACATTCGCGAATGCAAATGCGAATATTCGATTTTTGATAGAAAATTTCTTAGAGAAATTTGTTTTTGTTTGTTTTCATTGCATTATATATTTTTTGTGTTGATGTTCTAATGAAAATTTAATTGTTAAGCTTCAAGATAAT
>DWEI01006461.1:0-10076 GCA_018245875.1 Mysoria ambigua | reverse complement strand
TAACGTAAACGAAAATTTCTATTGAATCAATTGAATAAATAACCAACGTGCATGTAAATTATCAATTAGTTATTTGTACAATTTTATGTGATTTATTAAATGTGACTGTGGTTAAATAATATTGGTACTGCACTGCGGCAAAACGTCGATAATCGGAGTGGCATACGAAGCGATATCGTCTTGCGTCGTGATAAATATGAACGCTAACTGAACTGGCTCGTGCGTTGAGTGATCAATTCAACTATTAAAATAGGCTTACCGCAATTTTCTATGGTTTTATTTATCTCTCACGATTCGTTCTATTATATAAAAATGGTAAACTAACCAACGATAACTTTACAATAGAACGCCTCTATATAGGCACAATGATATTGACTGTCGTACATTGTGGTGTCTGACGCAAAAAGGCTGAGTGCGAATGTAGTCTCACCTTTGTAACTTCTGACAGGATTCGGGAAAGCCACGCTTGGAAAGTGCTTACGCTCGGAAATTTTCAATCGTGGAAATAGGACGTGTCGCTGGTCTTTTTTATTCGTTGTAAGCGAGTGGAGAGATGCGGGATGTGATGATAAGGCAGGCATTAGTAAAAGTACTGCAGCGTGAATTTTATACGTGCTATGTCGAAAAACGAGGATTGGGAACGATGTATTCTTGAATTAATTTCTTTTTGTAATGTACAAGAGTAATTATTATATCTATAGACGAGAATATACTAATATTATTCGTACAAAAAAGTCTCCGCCGCGACTTCGCTGCAATGCTCATGGGGAGGGACCTCGTATAGGTCCTAAACGAGTCGGACCATCCGGAAAAAACATACGCGAGCCTAGCCGGCTTAACACTTAGTCATACTTAGTTACAAAAAATATATTTATTACTTACTATAGAAGGGTTATTTTCCAGTCAATTTTCAGGTTGAATATACATATAGAACGTAACATCAGTACAGGCCCATGTTTCAGCTGGGCACGTTCCACTATTGTGTATGCGATGAGCCTATTGTCATACACTGTACACAGAACCACACTCTAATTCAATATAACAAATTCTAAGTTAGAAAAATCGTGTCCTACTCGAGATTTGAACCCGATACCTTTTGATATAACGAGTACCTTGGACCCACGTATCTGAGGTAAAATATCAGTTCTACAGCTAGTTGTAATGACTGAACTGATATTAGTTAAAAATTAACAAGTAAAATGTGGGATACTACACATCTCTGCCTACCCACGTGAACACTTCCTGCGATAAAAATTAAATTATTAATACTTCTTACTTGTTGGCGTCAATTATACAATATAACTATAAAATACAACTGTTCTATATAACACAGCAAAGACAGTATGACTAAGATAATACACAGAAGAGTTGAACATACCTTCAAACAAAAGACGGTCTTATCGCTAACAGGCGACATCTGACAGAGAAGTTCTTGATAGAAGTTGCATTAGTTACATAATTGTTCACAATACCGTCACTTGATATTGTTAGGTAATAAGATTAAATCTTTTATTAAACCGGTTGGGATGAGTTAATAAGCGTGTAATTTGACTGCCTCGTTGGTCCCGGGTTCAAATGCCGGGTCGGTCGACATCGACTTCTTCTAACTTAGATTTTATAGTTGTGGCTCATAGTCTGGATGTGTGCCAAGTGTATGGCAATAAACTCACCACTTATTCCATAGGGGTACACCAACATAGCTGATGAATCGTGAATACCTCGAGTGGCACAGACGTGATGTTTCGTGAATTGAAGTCGAATAATAATATCGTATACTACCTGACAAAATACAACGTCTTTAGGACCATTACAGAACATGACTTTCGCTTAACTAAGAAATGGTTAGGGTGGAATAGGCCCCTTCAGCCAAGTACAAATTAGCCAAATATTAATTTTGCAGGGTGGGTTGCGAGAGTCATACGAACAACCAGTTTTCATAAACCACCCGTAATGCCGAAGTGGCACACCGTGGTGGTTTTCGACAGTGGGTAGTCGGTACGAGTCCAACATAAGCCAGCTATGCTTTCCCGAGCGGTCAGGTATGTATTAGGATCTCCACCAGAAAACCAAAGGAATAATTGCCAACCTTACTTGCCTCAGAAAACATTGAGGATTTCTATGTGTACAAACATCTTGAGAATATATTTAAAACGAACATATTTATGCGACCCAAGATTCGAAGCCATGATCTCCGAAATCAAAAGTTCCGATCTGAACGATTAAGCTTTCACTAATAATATTTTATGCTGGTACAAAAACGTACACGAATTATAAAATTATCTCATTGTCATATATGTGTTAGAATTAATCTATGATTTCATTTCACGCAATAGCATTATAAAATAATGTTAACAAACTGATTATCAAAGATAGTGTAAGCGTGGTAGTCATTGGCTTATCGCATTTTCAATTATGCAAATTAATTTTAACTAATTAAATCATGTTTTTAAACAGTTAATTGGCAATTATTTCTAGGTTTACTATAATAACAATGTACAATAACATTGCGCTTTCATTACCCCGAAAGGTTGGACAGTGATATGTGGTATTCTCTCGTAGGCTATTGTGATTCTGACACTATTTTTAATTCAAAGCAACCTTTGCGATTAAGGACGACTGCGATCAGTATTTGAATGAATGACTGCAAGTGAAAATACATCCACAAATGTTTCGACACTTTAGAGGCCTTTAAGGTGGCCACCTTCAGGATTTGGTTCCGGTTACTATAATGGCATAGATAGTCGTAACATTATTTCAAAATCACTATCTTCATCCTAACCATCAGCCTCAGTCTTCGGCTTCCCGCACTTAGCACCAGTGCCTTTCTCAGGTCGTCTACAGGTCGTTTACAGCTACGTCTCTTAATATATATAGACAATATCTCACTTCGACTCCCTTATATAGCAGGCAGAGACCACCGAATTCCCAATATCTCTATCCTTACAAACCTGCAGTGTTATTTCCACATTGATCACTCTCTTCATACATGCATACTAGTTCCGGATATTTCTAATTCCACCATTAGTCCATACTTGACCTATTTGGTAGGAATAGGCGAATGCTACCTCCGCCCCTGCTCCATTTAACATTCTCATTGTGTATCCCAAGATAATAAAAGTAATTCAGTAAGAATTTTTAGTGCACGTTCTGAAACCGAAGCCAGCAATCGATTCGCGAACAATGCGCGCCGTACTCGAGCGGAATAATCGATGGGGGCTCATGGACAATCATTTCGGTTTTGTACAAAATTGCAGCACAAATATCTTCGAAAGAAATTCAAGATAAATGCAGAAACGATTTTTCACCTAACTTCAATTTTTCACAAAATGCTCTGTGCTAAACTGAAGCTATATTTCGGGTGTCCAGGCTTTATAGACGTATGCATCTCCAGTCTTTATTGATAGTCTATTATTAATTTAAAATTTAAAAAAAATATTTGACTTTTCTCCCATGTTTTTAAAATAACTAGGTATCTAATTGGGTACTCGATGAATAATAAAACATAATTAAAATCCCTATAAATTAATTAATGCTGCTAACAGGTCCATTATTTCGGAGTTAACACTATGATTATTAATATAGTACCTAGCCTTATTGATAACAGATACTAAATACTCTAATACTACTAATAAACTCATTTTACCAGTCTTATTGTCGCTGTCTAATTCGAAGCAAGTTATAAATGACTTAGGCAGAAGCGGTCGCTCACGAATACGCCTTTCCTTACAAAAACAAAAAAACTCATAAGATCTTACTTTTCCTTTTAAAGCCTAAAATTCATACTCCGTCAAAATTCTACAAAGTACTCGTCAGATTCGGTCAGTTGCCAAAAATGTCCATTAGGACTGCTATGAGAGTATGTTCTGATACCAATACCAATTCTGGCAACCGCTAGAAACAAGAATATTCAGTGCGCTAAGTTAAAGACAAAGCTCTCAATCTGCACTTTGTTTTCCCTGTTTTATTCATCGAGCTATCGGCCTCATAAACAATCTGCGGTACCAATACCAATACTGATTCCCACGGGATTGAAATGAAAATACTCCGATGTGGGTTTGCAAGAATTCGTTGTTTACTTGCTTTGATTAGATATTTGATTTTTCTTTTATAAGAAACTGATCGTTGAATTATTGATTATTTTTCGCGTAGTTCAATTTGGTGGGTGTTGGCAGCAATTTAATTAATTAATGTTTATTGTGTTACCTTATTGATCATTACTGTAATGTTTTCGTTAAATATAAACAATATTGTTTCGTAAGTTCTTCTCAAAATATTAAAATTAATTGTTTTGAAAAGTGCTGTTAAAATTGTTTGAAACTGAACTAGTTATTTAACTGAGTCCCCGTGTCCTAAAACAAAATTCCAAAAACGAGCACTGATCATTAAAAGTTGACTAACTTCATCATGCAAGCTATATTTAGTCACGTTCAGGAAAACATTTGTATTTTGCTGTCGTTCTAACAACCTTGTCTGCCGTATTTTTAAATTTAAAGTCAAACCCTCTATTGCAAATCCGACTTCAAGAACACAAGCCCTGTTTCTCTGTCGCTAAGCAGCAGTGATTCTATAAAAACGATATCTTCTTTAACTTGTGGAATATACAAATATATTTGAACACCTTTTTTAAATCAGGGGTAGGGAGGGAATCTTCAAAAGTTACCTGATATCCTGGGAGAGATACCGAGTTGTGTTTAATTTTTACCGCAAAAATAACCCCTCGGCAACCTTGTTCTGCGCTAATAGGAGGATTCCGAGATCTCTCACGAAACGCACTGGTGTCTTACTAGTACGACGTCTCTCCAGATCCTATACCAGGGAGACACTTATATCTCCACCCTTGCTCGGCAGTATGTACAACTATGTATGACAACACACATCGTCGTCCTTCGCAAAATCACCGGTTCGAGGTCCCACTGTAACTGCTCCAGAATTCTCATTTTAATCGTCTTTTACGATAAGCGGGAGATACCGTAGCTCTTACTTTGGTCCCAAGCTACAGAGACAATATTTGAACAACTTAAAGAAACTTTACGATAATGCAACACATTTTTAAGCAGTAATTAATTTTATTTGAAATTTAATACGTATGGATTACTGTGATAACTTAATATCAATTGTTCTACTCTCACACGAAAGAAATAAATTTAGTTATCGCTCGCTTAAAGCGGACAGGTTACTTGTCGACAGTAAATTGACTAGATCATCAGTAAATAAGTAAAATAAGGAAAGAATTTTGAAATTACGGGTACATTGATTAATCTAACGCCTTTCAACAAGGTGCGGTATTTAATAAAAATGATATCAAAACCAATGACCGAATTATGAAATAATAGTTTATAATATTATACTTATTACTCTGTAGGAATAGACGTGCAGGTTTGATATTAAACTATTTTTTATACGAATAGAATATTAAATGAGCAAGCAGCTTTGACGCTTGATCGTCCATGGAATCGACGACCCGTTCTAAACAGGACTTTTTTTAATGAAGTGTGCTGCAAACGAGCAGACAACAATCACAATTTGTATTATATACATAACCGTAAATTCACACGTGTAATTCCTGAAGAGGAAGGCAGAGGAATACAGAACACTCCCATGTTTCACTAGATACGTTTACGTCCCGCTATGGAATAGGTGGTGAGCTGTTGCCACACACCGGGAAAATGTCCGGACTCTGAACCACTACCAGAATATCTAAATTAGAAAATTTTCTAGTGTTCGACCCGGGACCTCCCGATCGGCCTTTGCACTTGCAACCAACACGACCAACGAGGCAATCAATGAGTATTCTTTGATAATAAGACAAGTTAATAAGACAACTGATGATAGGACTGCACGAATATGATCGTTGATATCATTTATCCGTTTGAGGATCCAGTCACCTAGTCACTACCAAAGGTTGCCATGGTTACATATAGTATACAAGTAGATTCAACCACACCCTTGAAACCGAAGTTCTATCTGTTAGGTATAGAAGTAGTTGCTTAACGTCAGATGCGCGTGTAGTGGCGATTCTGCTCCGGGCGAAGTAAGGAATTTTCTTCTGGAGATTTTTCTATATCTGTGCTGGAGGTACATCTTTACTGCAGAACGGAAGTAACTACTAGGATTCGGAAATTCTAGCTTGAATCATATTTTTGCAGAAAACACTCCCCAAACACTTTTTACAATTACCCCTTAACTCAAAATTATGTTAATCTACGACTAATTATAACGCGTATAATATTAAAAAATAAAGAAAGGCGTCTAAGGACGTAAAAGTTAAAACGCAGTATAATATTTTATCATATTAGTCAGTTCAAAAATTATCAGTTCTTCTGAATCACTGAGTTGTAAAACAATACTTAATGTGTTTTCTAACACAAAGGAATCTTAAACCTTAAAGCAAATAACGTTTTATGACTTCATTATGAAAATTTCAAGTTTTCGTGTCTTGTTAAATAAATATCTCAATGTAATAATAAAGTTTCATTTCCTAAGAAATCAATTTATAACGCTATGGTTCTAAGAAAACAATCGATCTGATTGAGACTAGACTTGCATGGAATGATAATATGGCGGCAATAACAATATTCTATTACTTATTATAACAATATTTTATTCAGATCGAAAATTTTACAACTACTTTTTTATTATTTGGAAATAGTTGTACATATGAGAACTATAATTTTGTATATTGTAATTGTACATAGGTACATATACAAATGTACAATTTCAACAACCAGCAGTCGTATTATAAAAACAGACAAATAAATAAAAGTACTTATACAACGCAGAATGCTTAATATTTCTTAAATGACACCATTTGGCAAAATTAATTTAAAGCTAAATAAATTTAAAAACAAGTTAATATGTGTGAAGTTATGTATATCGATGTTTAATATGATTGTAACTTTTGTAACAGTTATGAGCTTTGCGCTTATTTTGAAAATATTTTTTTCTGAATGTACTGAAATTTGTAAATTGTAAAATTAAAATCTCGCGAAACACATAATATACATATAATAATATAGTTTAATATGTTTTTAATACGAAACATTTTAAAGAAGCAAATATAGAATAAGATTTGTCCTCTGAAACAAAACTAAGTTGCTAACTTACTTTATATGCGCCGTAAAATTCCAAGTCACATGTGAACTTTTCACAAATTGATATATGTACGTTTCACTCACAGAACAGAACACACTTTTCCCGATATATTCTCATCGACACAAAATATTTCGCACTGTTACAGTTTCCAATACGCGGTAACAGCGAAACGCGCGCAGTGTACGTGCCAGTCTCCGCGCGATCGGGAGACATCTAAAAAATCAGAGTCCTGTAAGCTTATTGCCATACCGTTTCACGTTAAAGCTTTACTCGGGCACGTGCAAGCGATTCTGTTCACAGTTATTGTAGCAGCAAGGTTGCATTTCAGTTGTGTAGTTACGACGTTTCGACAGAGCATAGATAGATAGGGGAAGCACAGATGCTGCGCGCATGCGATTTGGCGTCCCACGCACACATCGCCAAATGTGCGCTTGCTTTGTTTGCGTAAATGTATGAGAGACATTACATTGTTGGAGTCGGTGCCGGTCACTTTTGTTGGAAATAAGTGTTCGTTCGAATCTTCCCAGGAGGCAAATCTCGACTTTTCTTGTAGAAACTGTTGGGATGTCTTCTCCAGATTTTAGTGTCGCTATTCCCCGAACGAAACAATAGGCTGCGGCTTCTTTTACTCGGCGTTCTTTAATTGGAATTACCCGAAATTATATGTAGGTATATGTAAGAGTATATTGCATCTCCTCTAAGTGTATTGATAAATATGTACAAGTAAAATGCTATAATGTAAATGTCCTCTGAACATTTTTTTTAAATTACAAAATACCCATTGCAATTACATATTAACCGAAAAGTGTTAATGACACAAGTATAAGCTTCACTCTCTGAATTCAAAAACCCTTGATTATTAATGTATATCTTAAAAATATCATAATATATTGTTATATTAGGGAAATATTGTTGAATGTCAAGTAATGATCAGAAAATAAGGTTTTTGTTTTTGAAAATATAAAGTAACACCGTTTACAATAGTATTTGACACTTTCCTTCAAGGATATAGGTGTTTCCAGGACTTTTATATTTGAAAGCGTATCCGCGGCTGTCAAAAATTAGTAGATTTTGCTTGGATTAAGATTACATTTTTACCATAGTAGATTTTTTTTGGATTAAGATAATAGTTAATTACAAGATACACTAAATCAAGAAAAATTAAAAATGATACAAATTATTTCTTGTTCCTTAGTTTAATAATAAAACAATGAACACGATTTCCTTTCATATTTCCTACAACGTCTACTTATCTCTTTGCGTATGATCCTTATATTTTGCATTTACCTTGAACTGTTAAACGTCGAACATTTTATGGTAGCCTGGATGCCTTATTTATATGTAATACATACCCAAAATATTTCGAAAAGCCGCGACTGTAAATACGTGCGATGCTATCTTTAGTGACGTTTACGACCAAAAATACATATATTTCGAACGCGTTACAATAGTGCAGTTTGTACCTTATTCATTACGCGTTCGATTGTTTGCTTGCAGATACCGAGGTATCGTGATTGTGGAGAATAGTTCAACAAACAGTGTACGCATACTATTTGCAAATATGAATGACAATTGATCGAATTGCCGTAGTGACAGTCACCTCGCACCGGTGCGCACTGCCGCGGAGCGGGCCAACTTTGAATACTCAATCGTCGCCCACTTCAACAATGTTTATGAAATTGTAACACAACGCAGCGTTGCCGTCCGTCTCTCGCATCCGAACGCCGTTACCTTCACTTCAGACGTCGTCATTTATTTGGACTAGTAATTTATTACCCAACGTTGCTCGGACATCGGATTATTTTAGTCCGTCGACATTTATGATTGAGTGAAATTTTCGCCACGTCTCATTTGAATATACAAATACTATCAGTGTCGTGGTGATTTTTTGACGTTTTTTACACAAAATTCTTTCTGATTTTTATTTATTTTGTTTGAAATTAGCGATTGAGCCATTACGTGATCTGTATGAGTTTAAGAATCCGAATTTCTCTGGTTATCTGAATCGGCGATTTTACTATTTAAGTTACGTTACGTCCCTTACATCGCCTCATTATGATCAAACATAGAAGTTTTTATTGTTTTCCAGAAATTTGCTAACAACAAATGGTTGGCTACACCAATATTTCCATTTGGAGTCCAGAATTTTAAAATAACACATAATATCGTGTTTTTAATCCCCACACAGGTGGACAGCACACTCCCATATTACATCAGTAGCGTTTATCTTCTACTATGGAAGTGAACCTATTATCACACCGGAAACAAATCCATAATTTGAGCTACTACTACAAATTAATAACTAACTATAAATATAAAAAGCCCAGTAATGATCGACCCGGTGATCGATCCCGAAACCTCTGGATCAGTAGTGACGCTTGTAACCATTATACAAATGAGGCAATCGAGTTCAGGATTTGACTACGGATAATGATCAAGTTTGGACGTCCTTCGCATTTGACTCACAAAGAAATAAATAATATAAGGAAAAATGTTTACGATAGAACTTATAACAAATTATATAATACGCCAACTCAAAGGCAAATTTCATGATAACTCATGCGAGTCATGTCCTTAACTTTTTTATTGTCAGAACTTAGTCAGTTAGGAAAGTTCATAAAAATTCTATCGAATGGCAGAGAATTTGAACGACTTTCGTAAACCGATATCAAACGTCAGGATCACACCATCTTTTGTACAGGTCGCATTGTCAAAATGTCAGAGTTAGAGATTCTCCACGCTTATCGCCCAACGTTCGGCTTTCAGTTCAGTGCGGATAACTTAAAATACTGGAAAACCGTGAAAGTTAAGTGTTACACGTTTTCATATTTCATTTCATCGGATGACGATTGAGAATTTATTGAATGATACATTTATTGATTAGCAATTTTTATAAAACGCATTCGTAGCACGATTTCAACTTTAATTTTCTTTTATCAAATATTGTAGGTTTATTCGATACAGTTCGCTGCGATCATATTTCG
>DWEI01006460.1:0-10077 GCA_018245875.1 Mysoria ambigua | reverse complement strand
ATTGTCTGCCTCAAATTGTATACCACTACATCAGACAAACTTTGATTTACAAATCTACGAACTGTAGCCTTTTACGAGATAAATATATTACATATTATTATTTAGGGTCGATGATGATGACGAATTCAGTATCATACATTGCATTTCTGCTCACTGCCTATCCCGTCATGGCCTCGTGTGAAGATATTATTATTATAATCATTTATTTCAAGAAATAACATTATCATATCATATTATATATATGTATGTATGGATTTATCATCAGCACCATCACACCCACCACTACCATATGGTGGTGGTGGGTGTAATGGTGGTGGTGGGTGTGATGGTGCTGATGCTGGTGATATACCATTATCTAATATTTTTGTCGTTCCACTGTTCGACGGACTTCCTATCAAAGTGAGAAAGTTTAAGGCCATATTATTTCAACTGTAACATGTATGCACTGTGTATAAATTCTCGCATATCGAGTCGCAAACTAATGCGGGTGAGACAAAATAATACGATAAAATCAAAGTGTGCTGCAACTGTGGTGTCAAAACCACATATGAAATCAATATGAAATCAATATGACCTTACGAATAAAGCCTCGTTCTTTTTTACTGTACATTTACAATCTGTTTATACATATTTCATATGATAACAGCGACCTATACGTCAAACGTTACGACTGTGTCTACTGCCCGGGAATGATCGTTTGATTTTTATGTTTCTCTCAATAAAATAATATATATCATATTAGGTAACGCTTATTGAATACTATTGGAATTATTCAAATTGATGTTATTGAAATAGGATATCGTAGGTTATTTGAGTAGGTATCGATGTTGGATTTTCCATATAATTATAATGTGAAATATAATATTGCCGTGTAGAAGCTTCTGGAATGTAAAAAAATATTAAAAATATTCATTCACCTTAACGCACACTAGAATTCAATCTGTTCTCGGTGTCACGGACAAACACAGAATCGCGATGGAATTGTGTATCGAATTAACGCGCGTATGTTTTTTCGAGAAGTGCTTATGTAGTTTCAAGACATATCCGAGCTCTTTTTATATTTGCTCCTGCCCATTGCATCGAGGTAGCGGCGGAGACTGTATAGTATTGCTTTCCTGGAAAACCTCACGTGTGTTATGCCGGTATTTTTTTAATAATTTACGTAAACGTGATATAGCAGGATAATACATACACCTATATCTAGTTCTACCATAGAATGTCTCAATTAAAATTGACATTGCACAGGGGATTCTTTTTGCAAGACAAAAGGCCGACAAAGACATATTGAGCGGAGTAGAATGAACTATAGAGGTTACCATTCTTCGGAAAGAGTACAGCTTAACAGAAAATAATAATATAAATTTAATACAAAACCAATTTACAATTAAAAAAGATTAAGAAAAAATGTAAAACAAAAAATGAAGTGATAAAAAGATAAAAAGTAAGTAATGGAAGAAGGCCGGTATCAAATAATGGAAATCAAGCTCGTACGCTCGTGTTGTGTGTACAATGTGCAGGCATTTATATTTTAGGATTGGATGTCGGCTCGCAAATAAGATTAAGCGATTCAATTTGACACGATTACCATAAAAATCGGGCTTGAAAGTGATATTTTATGTACTTTATCCTGTACATATAAACATCAATGGTGGTTTAATTTTTTTTTGCGAGTTACGTACCTTTTCACAAATCACTATTAAAAACTGCTTTTTGGTCGTGTTGGTAGCAAGGGCGACTTCCTATCAGGAGGTCCTGGGTTCGATTATTGGGTCGAACACAACAATTTTTTTTATTTATATTTTATAGTAGCGGTTCGGAGTCTGGATATGTGCCCGATGTATTGCAATAGGCTCACCACCTATTCCATTGTGGGACGTATATGTAACTGGTGACACGTGGGAGTGTTCTGCATTCCTCTGCTTTCCTCTTCGGGGATTACAGGCGTGAAGTAACTTGATACCATAAAAGATGTTATTATATAATAAGTTTTATTGCGACAATTTTTTTTATCTGTGCATATTGCAATTCGGGCTAGACGGCGGTGGACAACCTCAATACTCTTAACCTCTATACAGTTCAACTGATCACGATAAAAAATTCTATATATATATATATTTGTGTAGAAGCTTATATAAATTTGATCATAGATCCATTAGTAAGGCACAGAGAGGTCCGCACAATCAATAATTAGATCTTTGATTGATCAACAGCGAATGATTGATTTGCGCAACCTCCGCCGCGTTCTGATGGTTACCGGACACTAAGTCGTATTGTATCATCGATCTACTGACCGTTCATCGTGATTATGTTATTTCATTTACTTGGACCATACCCGTGAGCAAGACCGTTTACCAGTATAGGTAAGATTATTTATCGAACTATTTTCTGACACTTTTCTAAACTTTTTTATGATTTTCTACTTATTGATATAACATCACGCTGTAATCCCCGAAGAGGTAGGCAGAAACGTGGTGGAGCAGCGCTCCACCACGTTTCATCAGTTACGTTTAGGTTACACTGTGGATTCTTTTGAATTTAATGGGAGGTTATATTAAGAGACAGTTATCCATATCTACGCGAACTATCAATATAATATTGACAATAAGGATATTGTTCTAAATACGACATTGTCAAAAAATATTACAAAAGCACTTACTTGCCGCGACGAGACCTTCAGTGCTTGTTTTTAAACCAATCATATCCATATTACTTTCGTTGGCTTTTATTATGACAATGCAATCTACTTTTGCCTTGGACGCTAATGTCGGCTCCCTTCTTTGTTAACGCTGAAATTTTAGTTAAAAGTTATTGAAATTACCCTTATTTTATATTATTTTATTTATTGTGCGTGAGTATAGGTTTATATAAAGATACAATACATAGCTGATGTTCTTGAAGAAACAATAATTTTAAGATTGAACAAGTTTTATTTATTGAATAGAGCACGTTATTAATGTAATTATTAATTACGTTTAAAGTAAGACTTATGTTATTTGTCTAAGAGAGACCAGGTTGAGAACGAAAAATAGCCAAAGCAACAACTGATATGAGATCTTAGCGAGTGGAATAATTAAAATTGAACTTTAATAGCATATAAATAAAAGATAAAGTACTCTGATTAAACATTTCTGCTACTGACATGGCAGTGTAGGCTTGGCTAAAGTATAATGTCGATAATTGGAATTTTCTAAATTACTTTTTGTAGTTAATATTTCTAGTCTCTATCCCATATAAATTCAGGCCTATAATCCTGTTCTGCGATTATAGCCATAATGTTACGTGAATATGTGTGTAATTTGTATATTTTTATGCGAACACCATGTACATATATTGTGTTTGAGTAATATTACTTAATATTTTATCGATAGTTTTGTGTCAATCCATTTTAAATGACTATTTGTAAATTAAGTTTATTATTAAATGTTTCGTGAGTGTTGCACATTAAGTAATAAGCCGGCTAGACTCAAGTGTGTTGTGTCGGGATGGCCCGACTGGTTTCGGACCTATTCGAGGCCCTGCCTCATGAGACCCCGCCGATTACAGCGAGGACGCGGCGGAGACTGATAGAGTTTAATTTGCAGAACCCTATTTGTGGATCAAACATTACGTTGATGCTGAAAGAAATATGTTTTTTAATGTTATACATTTATGTTGGTAGATACGTATAAATATGTAAATATATGCACGTGCATCATGTTTCAAATAAATGTTTTGTATATTATTGTGTTTGTTGTAAAGTCTATATTTCTTCCCATATACTAAAAACTTTACATATTGTAAAAAACATTACACCTTACTTATGTTTGTGACTCAATCAAAACTGGAATTGAATAAAGAATATATCGCGACGAAGTTCGGTCACGACAAACCTCAATAACTAAATTATTTGTTTGACTTAACCTTATTTAAAAAAAAATGAAATAAAACAGGACACAATGAAATAAAAGTTACAAAATAAAACAGTGGAAATTAGTATAATTAAAACACAAAGATTGATTTCGATAAGTGTATTTATATTCCCTAAAAAATATTTACATTTATTTTACGTTAGCTAAATAAAATGAATTTATTATTGAAAAACACTAAATACATTTTTTCTTTGAAAAAGTTCATGTTTTAAAAACTTATAAGTAATTTAAAAAAACGGATCGATTGCAAAATTCCATTTCTTTAGCGAATAACAAAAAAAAACAAAATGCGAAGTTTCGTACAATCTCGCTTTACCGGACACGAATGAAATTAATGTATCGTTCATAAAACGTAATCTTTCATCGTGTCTCGCTCCACCGGGCGCGAGTGAGCTTGACAGATGTTCGTAAGTAACCCAGTGTTGCAACTGCACTGCCTCTATGACAAGGCAGCCGTGAACAATGGTGGCTTACGTAACAAGCATTGTACAGCGAAATGAAAAATTCGTTGTTGCTGTACAGACTGTAATAAGGTCCGGTAGACCGGCGTACGTTCGAATTATGTTGCGTTCAATTTAAAAAATAAGCTAATTTTAGCGCGAAACATTTTTCTTTCGGTAATGAAATGTTGCCGCGTGTGAAAAGAATTTGCATGCGCTTTAACAATCGCTTCGAACAAAGCTGACTATTGTGACATAGGTCATTTTAGTCATCACGTTGTATAATCAACCACAATTCTCTGGCAATATCTTATATTAAATTCGATGATTATTGATATTACAAATAATTCAACGTAACAGTTGAAAATGCAAATAACGGTGATAAAAACTTTTACTTAGCATTTCATTTACACTAATGATAAAATTATAATAATGAACAGATTATTAATTAAAAAAGTACGTTACAAAATTTATATGACAAAGGTAAAGTTATAAGAAATGAGCAGATAGAATATAAAATTTATCGACTGAAGTACCGCTGAAATCGAATCAGAAAATCGAAAAACACATTCTCTTATAATCTAATAAGCAATGATGCAATAGGACGATCAGAGCGTATCGATACAGTTTCAAATAACTTTCAAGTTTCAACGGTAGTGTCCCGTAACAGTTACCCAATACGTGTTATATTGCATGTTATAGTACCTGTTATTTTACCTGTTACGCGTACGATTAAAAATTATTCAAGGAATGCGTGTTTTTTAAGAATTTCAATGAGAAGTTTACAATGTTACACGTACTTCTGCGAATTGCCGAGATATATCGAAATGGTAATGATATTAGCATAATTGTTGTTTAAATTGGTTCCTTTTACGGTTTTAAATTGTGGTTAAAATTCACCTGACTCAATGGCAGAGGAGTGTAGTATGCTTCGTTCCAAGATTCACCAGTTACGTTTACGTCCCACTATGGAATGGGTAGTGAGCCTATTGCCATAGAACAGGCACATTCCATACTCCGAGCCACTACTAGAAGTCTTTACTAATTTATGTTTATAGTTTTGACATTCATTAGGTAGCGCTCACAAATTCGGGACATAAACTGGTAGCTAACATCATGACTGCAGGGTAAAACTACTGACTAAGCGACATTTAGGGAATATTTATGTTTTATTTCTGTTGAATTTCGACATTTAATCGTTACACTTGAATGGATTAAATTGAGCTGTTACAGAAATATTATACTATGTTATCACATAAGGTTTCTTTTACACTCGTCGTTCATTTCAAAAGTAGTTTTGGGAGTCTTCCGACATCCCGACCGGCCAGTATCCGATCGATTTATTCGATTTGGTCCTGTTCGATCTACGTATCCGATGTGTGAGTAACGCTGTCTCAATGATCGGGGAATATTCTGTGCGAAGAGTTCGAGTTATAATGTTAATTGTTATCATACAATGTACTAACTGTTGTATAACGGAATAGTATACGCACGAAAGGTGAAGGAGCGAATTGGAATTGCAATTTTCATTATATCATCGTTGTACGCCGGTTATGTAGCTCGTATGTCAGTCTGTCTATTGTGTGTTCGGCAGCGGAAGTAGGAAGTAAGGAATCATTACGATATATTTTTTTTTGCGTGTGTTATTGAACTTTTATTGTGACAAATGGCATTGTTATATAAAACTATATTGTATAGTGTAGTTTTTTTGGTGATATATTTATGCGCTGTACAAATATATTTGATTACATATTCTTTTCTTTTGGTTTTTGACAAATCTTTTACTGGTACATTTTTTGAGTTATGTCCTGTAACGATTACTGATTTGGTTGTTATGTTTTATTTCAGCCTTAGTTGTGAGCCTAATATAAGTATTAAAATCAGGTCCGCAAGAGAAGAGATGATCACCAATTTGGTACTTCGTGTTTGACCTGTAAAGGATGCGGCGTGATTATGAGTATTATTAAAATAGTTTTTATACATTTCATATTGATAAAATTTAATTAGATACATTTCATATTGATGACAATAAATAAATACAAAGTAAGTAATAAGAATTGGTATAAAGCAATCCTTCATATTTCATTTAACATATAAATGTTGAGTGTTCGTATGAATATTTGCAATTTATATTAATACAAAAATTTTAATGGGCTTAAGAATGAATTATGAATAAATGATGTACTTATAATTTTTGTTGTATATTGAAACAGAAGTAACCATCGCTTACTTACAAGACACATTACGTGAGATAACGTGATGCTGGAAAATATATAAAATTAATGTAATTTTGCAATTAAAAATTGTTATCATTACCACCGCTATTGATACCAACAGTACACATTCAATAAAATTCATGTATCTAATAACATTAATCACTACAGATGTCATTAATGACAGAGCCATTAAAAATGACAGGTTTCTTTGCGTGCTTCAGTAAAAGGAATTAAGTTAATTATAATTACTCTAATCTCTTAGCACGTGATCAACAGGTTTTTACAAGTCAACTAAAATTTTAGTTGCAGATATAATAAGTAGCTGCAAACTAGTGGCTAAGATCACAGCTTGATGGTGGATGGGTCTGGAGATCAAATTAAACAAACTTAACGTATCATCACGCTAGTAATTCCCAAAGAGGTAGGAAGTGTAGTAATTTCCAAAGCGGTAAGAAGAGAGAGAAGTGTAGATATAAAACCATACAATTGGACTATAACTGTCAGTCCAATTAATAAATTTACCAATTACTGTTACTTGTCCAACATTGGAACAGTAGAAAAGATAATGACGATTTACAAATAACTCGTAGTCAGAATCGAATACTTATCGAATTGTAACACTAATTACCGATTTATCGATTTGTTTGTATTTATCGGTATTAAGCCAATATCTAATAGGAAGCGCGTGCGTATTATGTCTGTGTGCACACGTGTGTTAAATATCTGCTGATGTGCTGAGTTTCACGTGCTTTTTTTCCTTACACTGTATTATAAAATTTGTTTAATGTTCTAGAACGTTGTTCTTAGAACACGATTCGGTTCATTCGCTTTCGCTCAACGCCAGCACTGATTCTGTTTCATCGTTATAGATTTATGAATAGGAAGACGGATCTGTGTTTATCCAATAATGAGCGTTAAATATTTGATTTTTCATGTACAGATATACCGCTTTAATTTTGGAACAACTTTTTTACATATATATACCTACTCTACCTCCACTGTTTCTGCTAATATTCTACTCTTCGAAGTTTATTTCCTTTTTTTTTATATGCCTTGGCTGTCTGTTGGCGATCTGGAACTCTGATTTGAGTCGGATACCGGCGTGGCTGTATGAAGTGAACTTCAAAGTAACATGTAGAATCTCCAAGGATACCTACTCTATTTTTTTCCAGCGTCTGTTATTACCGATTTGTACACAATGGAATTAAAGGGCACATCATACTTGCCATCTATGTTAGTCAATTTTCAAGTGTAAGCAGAAATAGTAGTCAACTACGAGCCCGGCATGTGAACAGCAACAAATCCGCAAGAATAGATGGATATTATTCATGTAATACTAACACCATGTGGTCATATACAATTCGTTATAGCGAGATCGACACGATTTTCACGCCAATGTAATCGATATAATAAATCGGTGGGCCCATTCTGGTCGAACTGGATTTTCACCGTAAACGCAATGTCGTGAGCTACGTGTGTATATATATCTACACTAGTTTGTGTAGCCTGTTGTTTATTGAGGTAATGATTTCTGGAAGTGACATAAGAACATACGTCATAGCCTAGTATGTGCTTTTACACCAGGGCTATCGATATAGTCCAACGGATCAGTAAGCTGAAGTGGCAATGGGCTGGTCTCATCTGTCTGTCTGTCTGGTTGTTCCAATAGTCATTGGAGTAGACGTGTTCTGAAGTGTACAAAACGCCTTGGCAAATGTAGCGTAGAACCCCTTTCGGCTGGGTGGAGTGACGACATACGCAAAGTGGCTGGCAGCGGTTAGCTCTGTGGCGTGATATTGGAGACACTTATGAACAACAATGGACTGGAATAGGCCGATCGGGATGTACAATTAACTACTTAATGAATTACACCCACCACAGGACTAAGACCCTGAGTATTCTTAAGGATTATTCAATAAAGCATTCCAGTGGAGATGAGAGCAGATCCGGGTTAGAGCTTTACCGGTATGTCTCGATTATTTTTTAATTCGATAGTTTATTACAACCCAACTAGAGCAGTTACGGTTGACTTAATAATTTAATAAAAATTTATTATATTTTACTTTCAACACTCGATTAGAATACATTGTATCGATAGATACATAATCTCGTATCAGTTAACATCAGGAATTTTAATTAAAAAAATCCTTAATATATGACACTTCCGTCTAATCTATCTCAGCGGTGCGCCGACTACGTCATTTCCTCGCGGCAGCCGGCGCGGGCGCACGGCGAGCGCGCTCGCTGCACGCGACCCGCGCGTGTGTGCGTGCCAACATTCACTTTCGTTCGGTGAGAAGGTGATATGAAATTCGATTGTATTCTGCAGGCTCGCCGAAGAGTGCCTCGCGGGTCTTTAGCATTGAACACGTCCGCGTCGATCTACTCACCTGCCTCAACTACGCGGTGCATAGAAAAAGGAAAGTGGAAAATAACGGAAACGAAACATAAATATGAAAGAAATTAGTTACCCTATCATAAATACGCAAAGAAAGTAACATAATTTGTTTAAAAATGTTAAAAAAATATTTTTTGTTGCGAGTAGTAATTGAGTTTTAAATTTATGAAATTGGAAAAGAAATTTCTTTCACGATATGAAAATTAAAATGGACAGTCGAAAAATTAGGCTATATTTCGGTTTCGTGTAATGTAATATTTAAATGATGTTAAATTTATCACAAACAAAAACAAATTAACAACGAATCCAAAGCAAAAGCAAAACAAAATTAATTTGAACACTTTTGATTTTTTTAACACGTTAATTATTACATAAAACGTTCTCATAAATTCCGTAATAATGATAAATAGTAAACGTGATAATTATCTAAACTGTTATTAAAACTCGAGAAATACTTATAATGATATTAATAACATAATATTAACATACATTAATATCATAAGCGAGTATTATATACGCGCGAACATTACATATTTCAGATTATAATTTGTACTGATTTGCCTACCGTAAATATTTTAGTTTAATCGTGAAAACTTAACATATATGTAAGTACACAGTACGAACTGTATACACGAATGCAAATAATCATTATTAATTACTTATTATAGAACTGTCAAATTTGTAGTGTGTCTATGCCTGATTTAAAAAACAAAAATACTTGTGCCGTTTATTAGTTTTTAAATTTAAAATTAACTTGTTAAAGGATTTAACATGAATTCATTGCTACGGTTATAAAAGTTACTGACATTTAGAGTTAAAAAATTGTTAGTTTTACGCAACATAATGGCTGTAATCCCCGAAGAGGTAGGCAGAGGAATGTCACTTCACCTGTTGTGTTTACGTTTCTACTCGTATATGAAATGAGTGGTGAGTCTATTGCCATACACCAGGCACATTTAGATATCTTGAATAAATAAAATTTCCATTATGTATAGTTACATATATATTTAATATTTATTAAGTAACATTACTGTAATATTTAGTTAATAAATATTTTAATATGTTTAAGATCCGCGTATTTCGCTACTGAAGCGAATTTCTTCATTTATCATTAC
>DWEI01006459.1:0-10077 GCA_018245875.1 Mysoria ambigua | reverse complement strand
TTAAACTTATCCCTAAGCGACTCTCTTGGTCCCATATTGTAAATAGCACGAACAGCTCTTTTCTGCAGCACGAATATAAGCAGCATGACCTAAAGCGTTTTGTGACTACGATCAGAACTCCACCTCCAATTTTATTGTTGTGGAACCCGCGATTTTCTCGATCGCGCCTGTATACCGTGTAGCGGTCATCAAATAACTCATTGTCAGAAATACCACTATACCGCCATGTCTCAGTGAGAACAATTACGTCGAAGTCACAACAAAGCACGTTTTTATAAAGTTCATTAGTTTTTATTCTCAAACCTCTGACGTTTTGATAATAAAAATTAATGGAGCCCTTTAGTACTTACTATGTCAAGTTTAGCGCCATTATGACAAACGATTTAAAATGTCTATATTTTTTATGTGGACGTAGTGGGATTCCTCATTTTTACGCATGTAGATTCTGCCGTCACGCACCCAAACGAATTTATACTTAAGTTCACGGGCCTTTGTACGCGCGGCAGCGTACAAGCTTTTATTTTAAGGCGAGAGTTGCTCTGATACGTAAATCGCCGTTTTTTGTCCCGCCAATGCCCAGGTGGCTGGTGTTAAGTTTTTCGTCCCGGTTGTTTCTGTTAAGTAGTCCAGTTGCAGCGAGAAAGTCGTCGCGCAAGCGAGGACTGCTAAGTTTGACCAAGATTGAGCGGGGACGAGAATTGGAGTTATTCATTTTAGCAAGACGGGAACAGTAGTGGATTTGTCCCTCGTTGATGGGGCATTTGACGATTTTGCTTAACTGCACTACCGTATTTATTAGGTTCTCCTACTTGTTTTCGGATATGCATTGGATTTCAATGTTGGAGGAGCGCGACCACCACAGTTACACCACGGCAGTCGATGCTTGTAATGATGAAATAGGCTAACACTTTGTTACGGATTCGATTTTACTAGCAGCAGCAAGACCATATAAGGTAATGTTTCGATGGACACGACGTTTTATGAGTCACCCCACGGAATAACACTGTACGATAGAATTTTGCACTACAGATTTATGTAAAACACTTGATTTATTAACGTTTTGATGGTAATGATAATACACGTTTTGATAGTAATATTAATTCACGTTTTGATGGAATTGTTAATAACTCTGCACAATAGAATTTTGCACTTTTTGCACTACAGATCTATGTAAAAAAATATTTATTAACGTTTTGATGGTAATTTTAAGTAATTTAAATAGTTTAATTTGACACTTAGACTTATAATATTTGAATGATAATGAAAAATTGAATTGATTTGACAAAGCCATGTTGTTCGGGAGTGATGAAATGCTTGAAGTTAAAGGACATTGGGCAAGTGATATTGGGCACACATTAGATTCAAAAACCTTCGAAAACGTTGGAAGTATAGATATAGGTTTGTGTTTTGTATCCCATTCGTATCGCCGCTTTTGAACAGTGGTATTATAAGAGCATTCTTCCATGCTGTTTGAAAGACTCCAGAGATAAGAGAGCTATTAATAATAATTCTGAGCGGTAGCGCTAGGGCGCTAGCACATATCACAGCAAAAATAGATGGAATTTTGTAGGAACCGCCACCCTCAGCAGGGTCGAGTCTTTTTAAAACTTAAAAAACTGGCGTATTTGTTAGGTACTGATATCATAGTTAAATAAATTGAAGCTGGTTGCGAATTAGACTGAGCGGGTATCGATACATTGCCTGTCTTGTACACCGATGAAAACTGTGTTGCAAAAAGATTACATATTTCAGACCCAGGTGACGCTTTATTATTGCCTGAGGTCATCGGAGCTGGGTAAGAACTCGCACTTCCTCTTTTCTTTTTAATACAGCTCCAAATGAGCTTTGTGTTTGACGCCAGAGATGTTTCTAAGCGTCTTAAATATAGTCTTAAAGCTTAAGTTATGAAGCCCAATTAATACATCTTTCCCTAAGTAACTCAAAGGTAATTAAATCACGAGGATTGCCATATTTGCGATACCTGGTAAGATATTTAAATTTTTCTTTGATTACCTTCACCAATGCGGTAGAAAACTATACTGGATAGTTACGAGACCATTATTTGGATTTGGGAACATGTTTATCTATGATAACTCTTAGTATCTAATATATAAAATTTTTATGTTACAATGTTAGTTACTGTCCTCCTCCGAAACGGCTTGACCGATTTTTACCAAATTTTATATGCGTATTCAGTAGGTCTGAGAATCGGCCAACATTATTTTTCATACCCCTAAATGGTAAGGGTGCTTCACCCCTAAAAAAAAATATTTTTTCGACAAAACATTTCGAATTAATTTTTTCATGATAAATCAAAGATACATACAGCCCTAAATTTTTACCCTTCTACGAACAACCCTTATTTTTTATTTGCCATATTAGTAATTTCAATATTTTTATAACTGGTCAATAACTGATCAATGATCACTAGATCAGTTAACCCCGTCAGGCGTCTACGGATGTAATTATAATAAACGTAAAATCACGCCTGTAATCCTCGAAGAGGTAGGCAGAGGAATGCAGAACACTCTAAGGTAGGTTTTGGAAAGAACGAAAAAAGAAAAACTTTGGAAAGGCGGTACGGAGGTCGTCGGCTCGGCTAATTTCACTATTAAAGTGGCGGCACCCTTTAAACGTCACTTCGTCGACGCCAGAACAGTTTCAGAATTCTTGTTCCCAAGGTGTATTGTTTAGTTGTATTATAATTTTTTCATAGTCTACCTTTTGGAAACGGTACCTAGGTCATCGCGTGACTTGAACTTTTCTTGATTGTCGATTTCAGCAAAGATTTCAATCGGAGGATGTAACGGGTCTACCTAAGAAAGGGGCTCCCTGCTCTCACTAACATGCGACATTACCAAGGAGCTCATTATTAGATCTAGAATACGGTTGTTCATATTTAGGCAAGTGTTATATTGTTAAAGGTTATTTAAGGACGTAATGTCAATAATCATGTTATCTAGTACGCTGTTTGCTGTAATCAGTGTTGGTGCTGTGATGTTTTATGCCACCACAAACTACTCAATTTACAATCACCGAGAGCGATGACTTGGAGCTGACTGTGGAATAGTTCGATTAGTGTTTACAACAAAGTGCAGTTTAGGCAGTGGTTTAGGCAAAGGCGAAGGCCTACACTGCCTAAACCATTGGAGTATGTATGGAGTATTGCCTAAACCACAGCTCTCAGAGGCCAGATTTTTTCCGACTTAATTAACATGTATTGTTATATTACGACCAAAATTCCAAAAAATCGTTACAAATAATAGCCTATATGTTATTCCGATGTACAATCTATATTACTGTAAAAGTTTCATGCAAATCCGTCCAGTACTTTTTTCGTGAAAGAGTAAACTTTCACCAACTTTCACATTTATATTAGTAGGAAGAATACATTGTATAACAGGGTGCCAGTCAAAAACTGCTAGAGAAAAATATTAAATTAGTAGGAAGAATACATTGTATAACAGGGTGCCAGTCAAAAACTGCTAGAGAAAAATATTAATTAAATTTAAAAATCTTTTTTTTTAAATTAAGTATCATCCACATAAGAGTATCGAACGAATTCATGACGTGTTTCTTACGAAATTGGATTTTTTTAAATATGATATCCCGCTCCCTGTAAAATACTGGCCGCAAATTGGTAGCTGTTAAAAAAGTGAGACATGTAACAAGAAATATAGTGCAAGAACCCGCGCGCGCCGCCGCCCGCTGGAGCGCGGGTGCGGGGCCCGCCGCGGCCCGAGCCCACGCCGCGCACGGGCATGGGCGGCTGGCATAGTATCAATGAAGAATTTAATGATTAAAAAAACAACACATACATTTAATATTAATTTACTTATCAAACTTACGCTATCACTTGACTATGGTGTACAGCTCATTTACATACTGTTCCACTACACTGGCGGGCACCGGGCAGGCGCGCCGCTAGACGCAAGTGAACGGTCAGAAGTTAGGTCGCAGCTCGCGGTCGCCGAGCTAGATGCCTCGCGGGCAGACCGGTCTTTGGAATTTGAAACTGCTTTGAAGTAGCTGCGACACCGCCACCGGCCGCCCACGGCAGCAGCTGTCCCGCGGAGGGTCCGCGTTGAGCGACGACACGAATACAACATGAACGGCACTCGAAGCAGGTAGGACACATTAAATATTGTAGTGGAGGAACCCTGACGCCACAAAAGCAGTAAATCTCCGCTTGCTCAGTATCTGTACTTCGTGGAATAGTCTTTGGGCGAGACGACGAGCCCGCGCCCCTTGCGCGCTCCGCGATACACAGTCTCGATGATGTCAATCATTTCCTGCTTATCCTCCAACGGCCAGTTGATCTTGTTATTGTTACCGGTGCCCAAGTCTATCATTATGTGCTTGTTTCGGAAGAAAAACATCACTGTACAGGGATCATATAATTCATACCTGTAAGAGAATGAGTGTTTTAAAAATGACTATTTATATATTTCCAGATCAATCTAGAAGTACTTGTTCAATACAGAATTGTTTTAAAGTGGAACAGTATAATATCTTTGTATGCTTGACGATCACTCCCTTCAAACTACCTAACCTAACAATGAAAATTTTTGGTTTGCATATTGTAATTTAAAAAATATTTTTCGTATTGGATTGCATATAGACACCAAATGAAAAATGTTGCTAAGGTGCTTTGTGCCATTTAGGCAAAACAAGATCAGTTGAACTACTTACATTTTATTAAAGTCCGGTACTTCAGTAATATCCACTAAATAAATGACTGCAAAATTCTTCACCTTCTCTGCAATACTATAAAGCACCTCATCCATTTTCATGCAGGTGGGGTCCCAATCATGGCCAAATCTTATTACCTGATGATAGAAGAAAATGGTAATCAAATTAAATGTTATTTTACACATCCAGTTATAATATTAAAGGTTATGTTGCAATATTCTGTGTTTTCTGTGTAGTGGCATACATCCTACATGCAGTATGCACTGCCCGTCCTAGCACAAACAACATGTTTGCATGGAATCAAAGGGATGCATGACAGAAAGGAGTCTCTCCAAGCGATGCCTGTCAGATCAAGTATCAACACATACTGCCCAGTGCACCCAGGACATTGTGGGTAATCCTTCCACTGCGATGGCTGATGATCACTCACAATCAGCTGCCAACTCGATGAAGAAGGAGATTGAAACAATGTGTGAAGTATTTGTTGTTTTGTGGGAGTTTGAGTGCTGTGTCATGTATGTACTATCATATTACAATGTAACATGAGAATCATTCCATGTCACAATAAAATGTTCTAAATTATCAGTGCAAAAAAAACTCAAAAACTGAACTGAAAAGGGGTAAGCAGATATGTTGTGGCACATGAACATAACATAATACCTATTCTACCCAAGGAGAGGAACACAGAGATAAGTAAAGTGAGGTAGGTAGATATTCCGAGCTCGTGTGTTATGTTTCTTTTGTTTTACCTGTAAATAGTCAGAAGATTGTACATAGTATAGTCCCACAATTCTTCAGGGTGTTATATGTTACATAATAGTATAGGTAGTAAGTGCCTTGTCTAACAACAGGCATAAATACTGACTCCAAGCCATTATAGGGTATTTCTAATTATAAAATCTCTCTAAAGTTTATGGGAGTCCACAGTTATACCGGTAGCTAGCTATAACAATCAGCCAGCGCCAGATTTATTCACCTCTTACAACACCCTGTGTCCGCACACAGGCACAGAGGGATGTATTCATACTCCACCACAAACACAATACACTTGATGGGCCTTTATTGTGACTGCAATCTGGAGATTGTATTCTAGATCTCTCAATGAAAATCTTTCTTATAATTATTCAGTTAAAGAGGCAGTTCAAATGGATCATGATTCTTATAAGATTCATTAACAATGGAAAGTATACAAGAATATGAAAATGCCAAGATAATATTATACACTTATAAGCTTTTTCTATACATGTGTGATATTTTCTAACTCTTGAATCGTTCTAATGTTGGAACACGAGTCTCCGCTCCAGATGAGATGGTGAAGACCGAACAACAAGGTCTACATCGCTGGGCAAGTACAAGTTGGCAGACTTACGACTCAGAGAATATTCTTTTAAATTCTAAAGTGAAAATGTTTACCCGCGATGTTTTTCTTCACTGTTATAGCAAGTGATATTTAACTTTTAACATTTTGTAAACAGATGCGCACCACAATATGAACTTGGGCCTCTGCAGTGAGAGGCTAAATTTTAAACCACTAGGCTATCTAGAAACTTCTACAGAATCTCTTTGTTGCATAAGTGGAAGAATCTTACCACAACACGGTCTTCTTCTGATAAAATAGCTTGATCGACTTGCCATCCATTATGCAAATGTCCTAACATATAACTCATGGCAAAAGCTTTTAGTTTTAATCTTCAGGACTAAAGATTCTATATGTTTATAATTATCGATAAAAGCAAGATATACAAATAAACAATAAACGTCACTGTTGACATTTTATATCAATGTCATCAACACATTTTTTCCCTGAGAAGGATTTGAAAAACAAAATCCTAAAAAAATAAATTTGAAATCAATAAATTGTTGTTTAAACACTGTTATAATATAATAACGTAGGTTGGAAATGAGTTTTCAATTTTACTTGAAGAATTTGGTGTAATTGTTTCTTAGAGTAATTTTATACTGCCTATATATTAGTTTGATTATATAAGTTAAATACAAATATTAACTATTCGTTTCAGTTACAAAATGATAAAACAAAAATTTGTCGTATTCACATATCTATCAATAAATTTACACAATCATATAAAAATGTACATCTAATTCTCTCTGTTATCGTATTATGCGTGAGCGGATGGAACAATTTGACTAATTTTAATCTTGAAATATTTGTTAAAATTCAAAGAAGGATAAAATGATTGATTTTTATTTATTTATTTTCTATATTTATTACAATTGCACCAACAAAGTCAGTACTATTACATGTATAAAAAGAGATAATGGACATAAAATTCATTCAATAATAATAAAATTATAAACCTTTTAATATTTGATATCACAGTTTTCTTCTACGACATTAGTAGTTAGTAGCAATTATAAACTTTAAAAAACGCGCCTAGGTTGTCTTTTTTTATTTAAGTGTCAGAAACGTCATCGGGCCTTGTTTCGGGTTATTTTTTCCTAACAATAAATATCCAAAAACTAAAATTCTGATCTAAATTTGCATTAAACTAAAATTATAATATAGATTAAATTTATTACAGGTCTAGACTGTAATATAAATTAAAAACATACGGAAAGTTGTCGAATATAAAAGAAAAATATTGATCGAAAATTTCGCGTCAACTGCTAGAAGCGAGAAGGACTATCGTCAAAACGGTTGTCACGACAATGGTAGTTGTCATAACAACCGAGCTGCTAATATCAAATATGATGAAATAAGAAAAATATCAATAACAAATCATGACTGTTAATAATAATAAAATATCGACTAATATTAATATTTCCAAATAAAATATTATTTATATTTATATGACTGCCTCGTTTTTCATATTGGTTGCAAGTGCGACTGACAATCGGGAGGTTCCGGGTTCAATTTCCGGGTGGAACACTACAAAATTTTCTAATTTAGATTTTCTAGTACTGGTTCGGAGTCTGGCTCAACACCTATTCCATAGCGGGACGTAAACGTAACTGGTGAAACATGGGAATGTTCTGCATTCTGCCTACCTCTTCGGGGATAACAGGCCTTCTAAAAATTTAAATATTTATAGGATTATAAAAAATATTACAGGATTATATTTTTTTAAATAAAAGTATAAGATATAACAAATGGACATGTTTATTGAGTGTTAAATAGAGAAAATATAAATAAAGAAGTGAAGAAGGTAGTTAAGCTAGTATGAGGAAGACATGACGATGGCCACAAAGTTGTGTTCAGCTCGGACAAGCGACCGGCCGGAACGGGCACGCGCGAACTCTTATTTAATAATACATACGAGTAAAGTTACTATCCTCACAGTTGATAAAAACTTGGAAACACCTGATATGATATAATAAACAAATAAACAATGCGCTAGAACACGCGTCCCAGCTGAGGTATCCTATGGGGTGCAATGCCGCTTTCCGGGGTAGTTACAAATACAAAGGAACCAAGTGTTGGAATGATTTGCCCCCACCACTGCATTATATGAGAACGATAACCAATTTTAAAATTAAATATAAACTGCACTTACTACACTGCCAGAAAACGTTTTAAGCACCATCCTTCTTTTCTCACACGCACTTGCACGCTTACACGCACCCATATACATACATACTTACATGCATGCATGAATGCACGCTTGCATGAATGCATGCTTGCATACATATATACATACATACACATGTAAGCACTTACACACATGTTCATCCATACAAACACTTCCATACACACCATCACGTATATATATATTACGTACACATATTGAAGGTCACTCATGAGATGTCGCTACTTTCAGTTTGGTTTAATTCGCGGAAAAATTGTAAAATATAACCTTAAGTGAATCCCTGTCCGAACTACTCGACAAAATCTGGGGCTGCACTGAAAATCAGTGCCAGTGGTTTTTTCCACAGGGAAAGCTGAGTGCACCCCCTTTCCATCCCTTCCTTTTGTTTTTTGTTTATTTTAATGTTTATTTTAATTTTTTTTATTTCTTTCGTTTATTCTTTTGATGCTTTTTTTTGTTTTTTTATGGATGGAATAAAGATTTTCGTTTCGTGTCGTTTATATGAGGCAAGGAAACTTTGTGAGTGAATTAACTGTTAGTTCCTCATCATGTAGTTTTCTATCAGTGAAAAAATCATTAAAATCCGTACAGTACTTTTGGAGTCTATTTGCTATAAATAAATGCATACTGAAATCATGTGTAGGTATCTATTTGAATTTTTTTACACATGTAGATTTTTTTTAATACCGGCAGTAAAAGAGAGTTACATGCAATAAAAAGACTGTCTTTAACGTACGTAACAAATACATATTTGTTTTAATGTCAAATTAAAATTCGGGATCCTTGGAGTAATCCCGAGCCGACAGGGCGACGACGAGGTAGGCAGAGAAATGCAGAACGCCCTCAGGCATCTTCTGTTACGTTTACGTCCCACTATGGAATAGGTGGTGAGCCTCCCGACCGGCAGTCCCCCTTGCAACCGACACGACCAACGAGGCAGTGTAAAAGTTCAGATTATTAAATCATTAAGGGAATTGCTCGCTCGCGATGTTTTTTTCCTAACAGGTGCCGGCATCACGCGGAACGCAGTGCTCCGCAACTAAATGTATAAGCAATATCGAATTTTAAAGGTCATGATGGATTATGCACACAGAACACCGCGCCCACAGAGGTATTATATACATAGAGTAGACGAGGCGAGCAAATAGTCGTCTCGTAGATAAAGGGAGATTAAAAAGTTTGCCTTTTTAAATTATAGTATTCGCTAACGACACTGTCGACTGTCAATACTAATTGACACGCGAAGAAGCAAGTCAAACGCGATTACACGTAGGTACACCAAATGCATGTTCCTTCTCTGTCTCTCGGCGACACACATTCGCGGTAGAAGCTCGTCTGCTCCACCGCAGGCACCGCGCGAGCACGCCGGGCTCCGTTCTGGCACTTTCTACTTGACTACTTTCAACCTTGTTATAAGAACGATTTACTGACACATTTTCTTAACGCACATTCAAAACATCTTGAAAAAATGAAGTATTACTTTCCTTATGTAAAATGAAGTATTATTTTCCTTAGAATTTTAATTATAACTTATTATTACATTATGACGTAACTTCACGCCTGTAATCTCCGAAATGGTAGGCAGAGGAATGCAGAACACTCTCACGTTTCACCGGTTACGTTTACGTCCTACTATGTAATAGGTGGTGAGTCTATTGCCATGCACCGGGCACATATTCAGACTCTGAACCACTACCAGAATTCTAATTAGATTTTCTAGTAGAAAATTTTCTAGTTAGAAAATTTTGTAGCGGTCGACCCGGGAATCGAACCCAAATATTGGTTCAATATTTTCAAAAGGAATTAAGTAATGTTTAAAGGTGTTCATTGTCCCTGCTCT
>DWEI01006458.1:0-10077 GCA_018245875.1 Mysoria ambigua | reverse complement strand
CCAGTCGGTTAAGTTTATTTTCAATGTGTTTTTTTGTATTTAATGTCTAAAAGCATGATTTTTGTCAATGTGTGAATTTACTATTGTATAAAAAAATTGTTATTAAATATTTTACGATCGATATCGACTCTTCTCTCGTTCCACTGCTGGAACATGGGTCTCCTCTCAGAATGAGAGGGTTAAGGCCGTAGTCTGCCGCCACGCTGGCCAAGTGCGGGTTGGCAGACTTCACACATCTTAGAGAACAATTTTTTTTGAGAACTCCAAGGTGTGCAAGTTCCCTCACGATGTTTTCCTTCACCGTTATAGCAAGTTATATTTAAACTTAAGACGCTCATTTTTAAAAGCAGCGCGCCAGGATTTGAACCCGGTCTCCCGGAGTGAGAGGTCGAATCTAATCATTAGGCTATTACCTACTACTGAATTGAACATTTTTCGATAAATGATTTTAACTACCTGTGAAGTCGTGCTAATTGATACTTTAATTCATTTAAACCTCAGAGAAGTAAGTACATCAATACGTTTTAGTCTAAATCAATTGTCACGGTTCGTCCGACGCGCTCGTTCTGATACCATGTACCCACTGCGGAATAGAGATGGAACGAATATTCGCATTCGCGTATATTCGCATATTTTTACATATTCGCATTTGGAATGCTTTTATAGTATAAATATCGGAAGAAAAGAATTAATAAAATTAAAATCCATTTATTTCTTTTGTTTTTTTTAATACAACATAAAGAAACAACCTAGTGATCACATCAATTTTCAGTTTATTATTAGTTTGGTATCATTTATTAATTATTTGCTTAATTTACGGCGCGTGCCGTTGGCGCTTGTTTTGGTAGTTGCTATTACTGCAGTCATTCGGTAGCTGACGAACAGGACGGCGCACATTGGTCACGACATCCTACAGGTTTAGGTTGTGTTTTTTCTTATTGTCAATAAATATATAGTAACAGTGAGTGTTTACGGTGATCTTCATAGTTTTTGCGAGTTTAATAAATAATTTGTATAAATAAATAGTAAGTAAAATGTCGCGACCAATAAAAAGCAGTATCTGAACCTATTTTAAAATAGACAAAAATGATGCGGAGAAGTCGGAGACAATTTATGCTCTTAACATATTAATAATTATCTCTTTAAAATCTGCACCCGCATCCTTATTACATCCGCATCCGCATAAAATCCGCGTCCGCGGATGTGAACTTTTAATAGTCCGCATCCGCATCTGCATCCGCGGATGTCAAAATTCTTGCATCCGTAACAACCCTGTTTCCAATTACAAAATAACACGAAACAGTAGAAGGAAAAAAATATTTAATACATAATTGAAGGCTTAAATTGTTTTTTTTTTTTAAATCGTTACGAATAAAGAATAGTGTTCGCTTGTTCGTACACCTCCGCACCCAGACGGGACATGTGCACAGAAGCGAATACAGGATTCAGTCTGTCAATAATATGTAGTTGACGTAAAACAGGACTGCAGGAATAGAACAAATAGGCTTAGCTGTTGATAAAATTATGAGTTCGTCATGAAGTACTTCACAGTAAGTTTGTCCGCAGTGTTCGTGATACCGCAGAGATGGGTGATGGCCGTCATGGGCTTCCTGGCCGTGGCCAACGCGTACGCGATGCGCGTGTGCCTCAACATAGCCATCACGCAGATGGCGCGGCGGCCGGCCGCGTCGCGCGCGCACGCGCAGGGCTCCTGCGCCGGCGAGCCGCGCGCCGCCGCGCCGGTGAGTGCTCCACGCGGAAAAACACAGTCACCTTCACAATCGTTTCTAATCTAAATCAAAACTTATGCACATTGAAAGCACTGACATAATAAATTATGTTAAAGTTTTTTTTGGACTAGAACATCGATGTAATTTATTTGTATAAGGAAACAAGAAACTTGTATATCGCCAACACACCAGACTAAGTGTCTGCGTTTAAAAAATGACAGCCACTAATAAACCTTGGCCAATAAAATCAATCTGTCTTCGACACTAAACATGGATCCGTGATTGTCGGGGGTAATCACTTCGGCTTCTGTGTTTAAGTAATCTTTGCTATAATAGTAACTCAGTAGTGCTGCAAGCACGGGAGCGGCCAAGAGTCGACAGTGCATTCGCTCACGCGTGTAGTACACAGATTAGGGTTAGAAAATATTTCCGTTGTTTTCAGGAAACTAGCGGCTTCGACTGGGACGAGGCGACCCAAGGGATAATACTGAGTTCCTTTTACTACGGGTACATAGTGACCCACCTCCCCGGCGGCTTGCTCGCCGAGCGGTTCGGCGGCAAGTACTCCCTCGGGCTGGGAGTGCTCAGCACCGCCGTGTTCACCCTGCTGACCCCGTGGACCGTGGGCGTGGGCGGCGCGACGGGGCTCATCGTGTTGCGGGTGCTGGAAGGACTCGGGGAGGTACAGTAAACACGCGCGCACGCACGCGTGCACATGTATCATTCTCATCTTGTCAGTTTTTATCATCGGTAGGCCAGGAATTCTCTTAATTATTGTGCTTCAGGTGAACGTTCACATGCGCTGTGTTCGTGTGCCGTAAAACGCGTTACTTTTCTGAGTAGAGGGGGCAGGCACCGGCAGTTTGATGACTTCGGTACTCATCCGCTCGAGTAAAAAATGTGCGTTGGCTTATATTTCTGATTCCGTCGCGTAAGAATTTCTTTAGGTTATTGTCTTGTGTTCTGCGGTTCTGCCATCTGTACATACGTGCGCGTATTACCTATAATACATTTATTTATTCAGAATAATAAAATTGAAAAAATAGATTTTAGGTACAAATGTTTTTCATAATAATAACGGCTTTTTACCTGTTAAAAAAGCATAGTAACAGGGGAAGCTAAAACTCAAAACAAAAGAAAGCCGCAGAACAGCAGCACGAAATTAGAGGAAGTTTTGGCCTCTGTTAGAATAATTCGATTAATGAGACGAAAGAATTGACGTTGAAGAGTAACATGAAGATATACTTAGTTACATTCTTTTCAACCATCAATGAAGTGTTTTAATTTGGAAATATTAAACAACATATAAACAGGATTCGTCGGCCATACATGTAGACACTTGTACGTTTCATGACTGTCGTGTGTATGCGCTGCTGGCGCCGGCCAGGGCACCACGTTCCCGGCGCTGAACGCGATGCTGGCGCGCTGGGCGCCCGCGGCGGAGCGCGCGCGCATGGGCTCGCTGGTGTTCGGCGGCGCGCAGGTCGGCAACATCGCCGGCGCCTACCTCTCGGGGCTGCTCATCGAGCGCACGGCCGACTGGGCGTCCGTCTTCTACCTGTTCGGCGCAGTTGGCGTCCTTTGGTTCTTGCTATGGGTGAGTCATAGACTCCTCGCGCGTCGAGTTCCACTTGGGACGCACCACGACTCTAGTTGTGTAGCTTTTAGCAGCAGCTCCCAGCCAGACTAAGCATTTCATGTAATCCTTCATCCTTCGTAGAAACGAGTCCGCTAACATCATGTAACGATATTTTGACTCGTATAGCACAACTCTACTAATATAATTGCATTTATTTAACTTAGATGTGGGAACACTTAGAAGTCAATATTGTAATTAATGTAGGTAATGAAATATTAGTTCCTTTTATGTTTACTGAATAGAGTTCCATTTAAAAAGTTCCCCTGTTAATACGGAGCCCCACGCGACGTCGCAGGTCGTACTTTGCTACAACGACCCGGAGTCGCACCCTTTCATCTCGGACCAGGAGAAGAAGTACTTAGAGGAGGCGCTCGGCCGGCCGCAGACCAGTCTGCCGTCCGCCATTCCGTGGAGAGCCATATTCACCTCCGTGCCTCTGTGGGCCCTCGTTTGTGCTCAGGTACCTGACATAATGGTTATATTTTGTTAATTTAACAATTGACTCTTGAATACTACAGGATAACACACCATTCAACAGTAACAACACCATTTAATGCAAGGACAATCGACACAAAGTAATCCGAGTCAAATTCTTAGGCCAAGCCTTTTTTTAAGATGCTTCAGGTCATGTGGCTAACAACTACTACCAAAAAATAATAAACATTTAACTTAATGTTATGTCCTCATCTGGATACTATTTATAAACTACTTTACATGCTCTATGAACTTTATAGCTATTAAGACTGATTATAATATAAATAAAATAAATAAATTCATACGTTCGAAGTGAAATCCCAGATAATAATTGGAAGTGTTACTATGAGGAATCAGGTCACATTTTCGAGCAATTTAAAATTATTTACAACTGCGACACGCAGTGTATTTAAATAGCTGATTGTTCTCTTTCACATCCACAAGACGGACTCATCGCCTGCTGGTGTAATCGGTGCACCGGGCACGTGCACACCTCCCTGCCAGTGTAACGGGTAGCGTAGTAACGAGTGTCGTTCTTTGAAAATTCCCGAAAGCGAATGTCTGCTGCCAACATTCGCGAATACGAATGCAAATATTCAGTTTTTGATAGAAAATTACACAGAAGAATTTGTTTTTAATTGTTTTCATTGTATTATACATTTTTTGCTTTAATGTTCTAGCGAAAATTCATTTGTTAAGCTAATTATCATCATCATTCATTGCTCAAAGTTGAGTAAATAAATAATTCTAATTGATAAACTGAAGATTGATAATGTGATCACTAGGTTCTTTGTGCTGTGTAAAAACATAAGATATAAATGGATTTTGATTTTTCAACTTTTTTCTTCTGAAACTTAAATGCGCAAAACATTTGCAAAAATTTTGCGAATGCGAATGCGAATATCCAAAAATAAGCTAACACTCGCGAATGCGAATATTCGGCACATCTCTATTTATTTCACCAACTGTGAAATTTTGTCACTTGGTGACACGGACACGCGTCGTCGTCAGATCGGCCACGACTACGGCTACTTCACGATGGTGACGGACCTGCCCAAGTACATGACGGGAGTGCTCAAGTTCGACGTGCACCGCACGGGCACGCTGGCCGCGCTGCCCTACGCCGTCATGTGGGTCAGCTCCATCGCCTTCGGTTGGATCTGTGACAAGACGGTCAAGAGAAACTGGTTGACTGTCACCAACGCTAGAAAGACTTTTACGACAATCGGTAAGAATATTTTATTGCTATGACGTCGCTATGTAACCGAGCAGTATACTGTCACCTTTAAAGTTACGATTCAAAACAGAACAAATTTTACATGGAGCATGAATTTTGCACAGAACAATATCTGTGACCTGATTCATAATTATTAATCAACGATCATAAGTGTTCGAATTGATGTCATAGGAATGGCGCTCGCAAGCGTCTCGAGCCCGCCACCGTGTTAAATGTAACAAAGCAATTGCGTAAATATGACGAATATTAACCTGACCACGTTACTACTGCCACATTTGTAAGAGCTGTGTAAGCGTGACGCAACAATACGTATAATGCCCAAGGACACCAGAGTTACTGAGCCCTACACGTCCGTCCGCGGTGGGGACGGACCGCGGGTCCTCGCGTGTCCGCCTCGCTCTTACCGGACTGACATTGGCAACAGCATCGCTGGGTCCCGGCGCGTGCATGGTCCTGGCGTCCTACTCCGGCTGCGACACGGACGCCGTTGTGATCCTGTTCACGGCGGCCATGGGCCTCATGGGCGCCTTCTACCCCGGGATGAAGGTCAACGCCCTGGACTTGAGCAACAACTACGCGGGCACCATCATGGCGATCGTGAACGGCATCGGCGCCGTGACCGGCATCATCGCGCCCTACCTGGTGGGGCTGCTCACCCCCGACGTAAGTCCCCCGGCTCTCGTGGCACGAGGCGCCGCGACCGCTTCGTTCTTAACCCCGAACAGAGGCCGGGTCGTGTTATGTTAATGTGGTCATTTCGCTTGCAGAGCACGTTGGTGCAGTGGCGGTTGGTGTTCTGGATAGCCCTGGCGGTGTTCCTCGTGACCAACCTGGTGTTCGTGGCGTGGGCGTCCGGCGACGAGCAGTGGTGGAACGGCGCGGCGCGGGGCGGGGAGCGGGACGCGGCGCGGGGCGCGGCGCGGGACGGGGAGCGGGGCGGGGCGCGCGGCGCGGGGGGGGCGCGCGAGGTGGCCGTGGAGCTGTAGGCGCGGCGGCGAGGGGTGCGACACCGCGCTGTGGCTGCCGGGGAGCTGCGGCGCACTGCAGACGCGGCCAGCACCACCATGTACGGCAACCGAGAGATTCAGTAACTGAAGATCCGCAAAAGGAAAGTAAATAAATAGTTTACTTACTGGATGTACAGTGAACTCCAACTGCCCTAAGTAGTATTGAGGATTCAAAATCCTACCGTGAACCAGAAATGGAGATGGTCGTCTGTCGTTCGATGGACTCGCGACAGCTGGACCGAGCGAACTGGGCCGTGGCGGGAGAGAGGCAGCCAGAGAGGCGACGCGCAGTGCGAACCACGAACGACTGTGTGGTCGAATCTAAAGTCAATTGGTGATTGGATGAGTCTACGGCCAGTGCAATGTGATAGTTAGAGTATTGACATTTTATTAGCCTAATGATATAAAACGCACGAGGACCATGAATTAAATAAAATTCATTATTTAAATACCATTCCTTGACTACCTCGCAGGTCGTGTTGGTTTCAAGCACTACCGCTGATAGATCGAGAGTTAGTGAGTTCAAATCCTGGGTCTGGCGCTATAGCACTTTTCCAACTTAGATTTCTAAACCAGCGTCTCAGTGTCTGGATATGAGCCCCGTGTGGCAACAGGCTCACCGCCTAATCCATAGTGGGCCGTAAACGTAACCGGTGAAAGGTTTTAGTGTACTACCCTCCCCGCCTCCCCCGTCGAACATTACAGGCGTGATGTTACGTCAAATAAAATTGATAACTTTTAGTGAACATTCGAGGTCTTCGTTTTGTCCACGCAGGCCTCGCCACTCTCTCTGAATAAGAGTACCTAAACATTGATATAGATGTATACCTACGTGTGTGTGTGTGCGTGCATTAGTGTAATAACTTTAATATCACAATGCGAAATAACAATATTATAGTCAAGAAACATCTTATATACCGGATAACTAAATATTTTTCAAGTTAACAAGCAACTTGTTAGCAAATTTCCAAGCAGATGTAACTAGGTCTGTACTGTATACATATCAACAAATCGTTTTAAAAACTAATATTTAACATATGCATCAGTATTAAATTTAAAAACGGACTTAATATGCAACCATGATATATAGTGATATTATTAAGTACGACTGTACCGCTACAAGTGTAGGACGTAGAGTATAATACTGCGAGCTATTTTGTTGTTAAATTATGTTAAGTAGTTTTAAATATAAAAGAATGTGTAATCTATGGTTTAGACGCTCCTCCGAAGACAATGATCACAAGTCATTATTAACCTTGTATTTATTAGACGTAACCAATCATTATTTGTTACTTTTCAAAAATGATTTCAAGTTTTTTACAAAAACTAGCAAAATATACTTTTTTACTTACATTTAAGACAATTGCGCTTTCAGATTTTTGTTCACATAAAATTTTAATTAATAAAATAAAATCAGGTGGCTGTGAACAAGTTCTATTTAAGCGTATCGATGTAATGCCATTTGCGAGCGGCGCGCGCCAAGAGCAAGAGGCCGCGCAGTGAGGCGCGCGGCCCGGCGCCGGCGCGGCGCGGCCCGGCGCCGGCGCGGCGCGCACGGTGGGCGCCGAGACAGTCCGACACACCCTGTACTGTACGTTTCCTCACGAACGTTGTCGGAGATATTCATTAAGTTATTATGATAGTAACTTTTATGTACATATATACATTTACTTTTTGTTAATAAAAAACCAAGATGCATTGACTTTTTTATTTAATAGAATTATAAGGAATAATTTAAATAAATGCCTAAAACGAACAAAAATGTTATAAACTTATACAAGTAACAATCATACATATAAAGTATACAATTCAGAAGAATGTTACAAATGTAACCTATTATGCACTAGACCTGCTGCATCTGAATACTAGTGATGTAACAAATATCCGTAATTTTTTTCATATTCGCATTTGCGGATGTTCAAAAAGTGACATTCGTTACATCACTATTTTATACATCATTAAAATCATTCGTACGTCGCGAGGCCGCAACCCAAGCGCGACCCTCCCGCGCGGGGACGCGCTGTCGCGCTAGCTGTCCGCAAGGACGCACGCGGCCGCGGCGTCGTCCTGGCAGTTATTAAAATGCAGTCGCCAAAGAATACGCGAAAGAAGCGACGGTATCAATGAAAGAAAGATCGTCGCCCGAGTCGAGACTCCCGGCGTCGCGGCTGCGGCTGCGGCTGCGGCGCGCGGCCGAGGGACGCGGCGTACCAATGGGCACGGCGACGGATATAGGACTCCGATCGGATGCACCGCATCGTCCCGGGCGACTCATCACAAAAAGAAAAAATGTTTAAATCGGCATTCGAAAAAAATTAAAATGAACGCTAGCGGACATCTCAGAATATCTCCATGACGGAGTCGGGCGAGGAGTCGGAGAGGTCGGTGCGCTGCGCCAGCAGGCGGCGCGCGTCGCGCGGCGCCAGCCACGAGCGCGGGCGCGCTTCGGCCGGCGACGCGTGCAGCGCGCGGCCCAGCGCCCCGCGCGCGCGCCGCGCCTCGCCCGAGTCCAGGTTGAGCAGCCGGCAGCCTTCCAGCAGCCTGCGGGCCGCGACCGCGCGCTGGCTTAGCAGCTCTGTACGACACCGCGTCGATGACCGTCTCAAGTACGAACTCTACCCTCCTCGTCGAGCAGTCACCGGTGTCCACGACTGCTCCGGAGGACGCGTTCGAGCCGCTTCGTCGCAGATGGCGGGACCTCATTGTAAACGCCCAGTGTTTCTCCCGCTCGAGGCTCGGGGATGATACCGTTCCTGTGCCTGCCGCCGCGGAGACTTGCGACGCCCGCCGACCGCCCGGCGGGCCTTGCAAGCCTCGCTTCGGTCTCCGGATTAACTCCAACAAAACCAAAGAAGTGTACGATAACCGCGTCCGCCCAGAATCGATTAACCTCGACGAAGTCCCTTTCTAGATCAATAAGCAGCATGTCTGTCTCGAGCAAATTTTGTAGTTGAAGAACACCTTCGAAAGAAAGGCTTTCTGAAGAATGCAACTTGACTGGGCACTATATAGGAAACCTCGGCAAATTTTTCATCATCAATACTATAAAGCGTGAAGACAAAAGCCTTCGATTAGTAGGCGCTATTCGTGATGCCACGCGGAGCCGCCCGTGGCCCCGAGGGTGCGCCTGGCTACCTATCGAAAGTTGCTCGGCGAGTTATGAAGTTCTCCGGACCCTCCGAACGATCGAATCGGAGACGAGGTGACCGCGGGAGCAGACTCCGGAGTGGAGCCCGCGCCCCGGCCCCGCGGCGCAGCACGCGCGAGGGCAGAGTTGTACATAGAGCTCAGTGGAGCCTAGGGTGCTGTCGGAGCAGCCCATGCCCAGCGGTGGACGGGAATAGGGTGATGAAGATGAAAATGTTCTCTCATTATCGATGAAGTTAGTGAAATTAATTTGATTATATAGTCGTTCGATGCGGTTTTTGTGCTTAAGCAATGATTGATTTTTGATATGAATTGTTCGAACTCGACGGCCTCCGTTAGGACAGGGGTGAAGGTTTCGTGGAATAATCCGCTAGAGCGAATCGGAAATCGATACACACGACTATCGGTGCCCACTTTTGATTACGTTTAAAGATGGCAAGTGAAGTAGGTTGGTCCTCGTCGCAGCGAAGGAAACATCACTTGATTCTGTACCGGGCTACGCATGCTGGTCGCCCTCGGGCCGCTGCGTAGCCGGTGCGATAATCTGTGCTCTGCAACCCCCGCCCCGCGTGCGTGGCGTGGGGAGTTGGGGCATGTCGCTTCGCTTTTGGCTGTGGTCAAAGCCATGCTCGGCAGCGAGAGATCTTGGGAGGCCATGGTCTCCTTCTGCGAGTTTGTTATGTCGCAGAAGGAGGCCGCGGAACGGGCCAGAGAGACCGACCACCTCTCTGACCCGATCCGCAAACGTCGCACCGGGCGCAGGAGGAGGCAGTTTGCCCGTCTCCTGCCGCCCTGAGCGGGGCCCCACGGCCCGCGGCCTGTGGGCTATGGATCGGGGGATCC
>DWEI01006457.1:0-10078 GCA_018245875.1 Mysoria ambigua | reverse complement strand
ACAGCCGACCGGGAGGTCCCGGGTTCGATTCCCGGGTCGAACACTACAACATTTTCTAATTTAGATTTTCTAGTAGCGGTTCAGGTTTTGGATATGTGCCTGGTGTATGGAAATGGAAGTAAAAGTAACTGGTGACAAGTGGGAATGTTCTGCATACCTCTGTCTACCTCTACGGGGAGTACAGGCGTGAAGTTACGTTTTAGTTACGTTAATTTTATGCATCAAGGGCACTGTTTTCTACAGTTGTAGGAAAATAATGTTGATTATGATAATTTGCATAACATGAATAATCACTTCGAACACGTGCCAACAATTTTTATAATTTGCTATAAGCATCTTGCATTGACTTGAGTGCATTCAGTTGTTTAATGCCGGACGCAATATATTGAACATAATGCGTTTCGATGTTTCAATACAAATTGTTTGAACCGAGAAATTGCATACTACAGGCTCTGATATGAAATGATTGCGATATACAGATACATTTTTCGCGAATTGATTTAGCGAACCAGACTAGTTGTCATGTTCTGTACTGATGTTGGAATATCTAGGTACTTAACTTTTCGTTGTGACATGTGAAGTTGTTACTGTGTAATGACAAATTACCTTTAGTTAACTCTACGATCCTAGTTACAATTTTATTAATCAATCTAATTATTAAATTGTACAAAATTAAAATAACTACCATAAAACAGCCCGTTTTAGGTAATTTATATGTGTAACAAATTAATATAATTAGGTAATTTATATGTGTACAATAGAGTGACCATACCATTATACCTGTAGTCCCTGAAGAGATAGACAGAGGAGTGTAGTTCACTCCCACGTTTGTGTCCCACTATGGAATAGCGGATAAGCCTATTGCCATACTAAAACTGCTACGTTAGAAAAATCCAATAGTGTTCGGCCCGGGATTCGAACTCAGGACCTAACGATCGGCAGTCGCAAATGCAACCAATACGACCAACGAGGCAGTAAACAATAGATAAAATTAAATATTAAAGTCCATGCAAACATATTTCCTTCTCTCGGCCTTTATATTCATTGGTTCGAAAAAATAAACAAATCGTTTATACAGTAAATTGCTCCTATTATGTTCATTGCCCGTACAAGTATTGTTGACATCGGCGATATATCTGAGGTACGGAACACATAACAACTCATAGTTGCCGCATATACATATACGTCTCCATAACGGCCATGTAACATTGAACACGTTACAAGTTAAAACGCCAACTCGAATTATTAACGTTCTACCGTTTAATTGGATTAATTCGTGGTTTTTCGAACACTTCACACTACGTGGTTACTGTAGCTATGTACTTATGGTTAAACAATAAGCGTTAATTTAATTATCTTCATTGTTGGTGAAGAGTTAAACTTTTTTTCGTGTTTTTGAAATATGTAGGTTATTTTTATATTTTTGATGTGATAGCGGTGTTTGTACGTAGACCCAATACAACCATTAATCATGTTTAAAAATCGTCAATAAATATTATTTCAAGTGATATATTCGTATAATTGTATTAAATTTACACGTTTAACGTAACTTCACGCCTGTAATCCCCGACGGGGTTGGCAAAGGAATTCAGGACATTCCCACGATTTACCAGTTACGTTTACTTCCCAATATGTAATAGGTGGTGAGTCTATACCCATGCATCGGGCACATATCCAGACTGCGAACCACTACTAGAAAATCTAAACTAGAAAATTGTGTAGTTGTCGGCCCGGAATAGAACCCTGGACCTTCCGATCGGCAGTCGCACTCGCAACCAACACGACCAATGAGGCAGTCAAAGGCATTTTATTACATAACGATAATATTTCGAACAGTCTTCGAGGCTTTAGAGTTTAATAGTAGTAAAAAAAATAATTTCTTCATTCAAAATTTTTCAAAATTAACACAGCGAGATTCAAATTTACACGAACTCTAAGAGTCGTAGAACCCTACAGGATGTCGTCGACCATGTTCTGATCGGTCAACTCGTTTTGATCGGTTCTCCACACACACACACACACACACACGCACACATACACGCCGGCACGCACGCATGCACGTACGCACGCACGCAAACACACGCACAAGCACACACACACACGCACACGCACATACACACACACGCACACACGCATACACGCACGCGCACGCACATAAACATAACCCACACACGCGCACACGCACTGTAATCAATTATACAGTCACAACTGTAGTAATCATCAAAAATCTGGTAAAAATTTACTTTCGATATTTAAGCCGAAAGCAATAAGACCCACGTATTTGAAAAGTTTGAATTTTCATAGAAGAATGTTAAATTTAATAAAAATCGTCCATTATCTTATAATAAGTACACTATAATATTATACTCTTTTTCGACCCGTGGCTACGCCCCCTGTTATTATAGGACAGTAACTACGAAGGTTATTAGAAAACAAAAAACAAAAAAAATTACAAAGGTTATTAGAAGTTAATAAGTATTGTTAGCAAAGTACTTATAGTTCTGACACACTAACAGGTCGTTAGTGGCGGTGAACACGAGGCCCTTGCTCATTGCACACAGAGCCACGACACAGCAGTCGGTGAAATGGACACAGACATCATTATTTATATTATAAACCAGATATCATCGGTAAGAAAATATAAAAACCAACGGATCGAATTATACGTTTTATATAATCTATTTTAATATAAATTTTGTACAAGCTACACGTAATATAAACCAGATCATGAAAAGATATATCACCCAATGAAAAAGATAATTACAAGCGAAGGCTTTGAAGTTTGCGATAAAAGGTAGAGGCAGCCGTTCTGATGAAGATAAAGCCTTAGTTTATTAAGTTTCAAGGTGCTCTTAATTTTTATACCGAGATTTATGTTTCGGTTGATTATTTCGATATTTATCTCACCTTGAAGGCTGTTTCTAGATTGCGCCTGAATTATATTTATTTAGTTTATGAATTATATTATATACGTGTACAAACATAGCATATAATGTAAATAATGAGTGATATCCTAAAAGAAGGCTAGACCAGAAGGTCGATTACGAGAAGAACACTTATGTTATCATGATCTCTAGTCTCCGTCTATCCTTACCTGAAGAGATATATATTCAATACAGTTATTAATTTTGTTCAACTGGTAATTCTTGTAATCGAATTTCGACATAAATGTAACTGGTAACACACGGGAGTATACCCTTCGCTCTTCGGCTTATCTCTTCAATGATTACAAACGTGATATTCCGTTTTATTTTTATCAGAGGGAAATTGTTCGGGCTATGTTTTGCAATGTCCCAATATGTACAGGGGATAACTCTTCAACGCGTAACTACAGTATAGTATATACCTGCCTACTAATGAAGAGTACAAATAGCAAACTGACACGTATGTTTAAGCAACAGGTAACAGCCCTTGTCGAGTGGTAATCACGACGTTACACAGACACGAATATCAAAACGGAAATGCGATCGAAGCCCCCCCTGAGGCTGAGGGTATCGCCGGTGCAGATGTCCGCACGATCGCAGCCGAGGTGTTCGTTAAACGCCTGACGCACTTAAAAACGCCTCGAGGTTCTTACCCTTGACAAGAGACTCAGAGGTGATTGGTAATTGAAATAATTTGTTAATATAAAGTTTTACTGAATATATGATAGTTTTACCGAAATATATGATCTAACTTCACTTGTTTAACATGTTAAACTGATTATTGACGTAATTTTATAGGAATGAAAATAGAACAAATGTGAGTTAAATATATGTAATATAAATGTATTAATGATGAAAAACAGGTTTCTATTTCTAAGAAGTACTCCGAGTCTGTAATGACACATGTATTTGCCACTCAGTATTCTCTGCCCACACTTTAAACGATCTGGCGTGTTGGTGTAATAATAATTAGAAGTTTGTCTTGCTACAGGCACGTAAAGTTAACGCAGTTGTATACAGGATTTAAAGGCTATATATCTATGCAGCTATTTGAAGCTGCCGCTTGCGGCTGTGTGAGGGCTGAAGGCACAAATGTTCACCTAAATCCGAGCCCTTTGTTTCCGTGGCACGGACGAAGCGCAAAAACACGCCATTAGCTTCCCATTGCATTTTCTGCGGCATCAATTTCGACGGATACAATTAAGTACAGTGCGTAAAACAAACAATACACGTGGACTTTGACTGTCGCAAATGAGTGATAAGGATATTTCGTAGATAGCCGATATTTAAGTGTTGTTTCAAATGTAGCTGTGTATATATTATGAATCAACTTGGGCCCTTTTCTCTCGCTATTACTTTTTTCTCGTACTGTACTTTGTACGTGTTGTCTTTTTGCTACGAACACATTACGAAAATAATTGCTGGTCTTTTTCATTTTCAAACTACTTTTCGAAAGGAATGATACTTAGTTATTTAACGGTTGAAGTACATTTTGGTTTATCATTATGTCTATAACGAATACTTTTGTTTAGTCAAAGTGATAGCGACAGAAATTATTTGAAGGTAGAATACATTTAGATAGAGTTTTCAAAATATTCATTCAAATACTCGTTTTGTGTGAACGAATATGATTTTTCGGCGCGAACATTTTTCAATTTTCAACTTCAGACGTAGGCAAACATTTGCAGATGTGCTTTCACAATTTACTCACATACTACATAGAGCTAATATTGCCTGCACACTTGTAAATGTTATTATAATCTCGTAACCACAATTGTGACGTCGCTGACGGAGCTGCGCACTCCCGGTCTAGTTGAGATAATGCGAAAACTTCGTCTTCTTTCCGCTTGACGCTCGCGTCGAGAGCCAGTAGGGAACTTAATGTTTGCTCAGCCACTACACGAGCCACTAGCACTGCTCACTTGCCAGCAATAAGGCCACTATTGTACTAGTATGGCAAATAACTTAACATTGTAGACAGACACTTTAATATTTTAAATATACCTAATACTCCCCTGAATCTAATAATTGTAAATCTCAAAACTATGATTGATAAGATTTTTAATACGAATTTATGAGATTTCAGAATTGTCTGCCCGGTATATAATTCCTCGTATTTTAAATGAAAAGAATATTGCTTCGAATAAATTGAAATTTGATCTGACAAAATCGTTTTGAATCTTAACAACATTTCAATCAGCCGACCTACACAGACAGTTAAGATAAAAATGACACACAATAAACACGTAACGTAGTCATTTATAACTAGTGAAATGTCACTCCAACTACAATTATTTCATTAAACATATAAAGTGTTAGCTCGTGACGTCACAGTACGACGCGTACTACGAGTAGTAAACTGTGGTGGGCGAACGTTGTGTCGGCCGGGACCGTGCATTCGCCAAGCGTCGCGCACCGCCGCTGTGCATTACGTCCAAAAGTATTTTACAAGACGGAGGATTAAAGGACGGTTTATTAAAATACGGAGGATTCATATCATAATGTAATAATTATACAGGAGGATTTACATCATATTGTAATATTATACAGTAGGATTTATATCATACTGTAAGAATTATACATGGGGATTTATATCGTAATGTAATATATTATACAGAAAGTTTAACATCATATTGTAATATTGTACAGCAGGATTTATATCATACTGTAAGAATTATACAGGAAGATTTATACCGTAATGTAATATTATACAGGAGGTTTTACATCATATTGTAATATTATACAGCAGGATTCATATCATACTGTAATAATTATACATGAGGATTTATATCGTAATGTAATATTATACAAAGCAATATAATATTATACACAGTATTATATAAACTATTATATACTGTTTAAATGTATTATTGTGTCAGGTTAAGTAAATAGACATATTTTCTGTTCCGTAAACCTTATAGGTAGTGAAAATTTAAAGTACTACAGGCCATTACCGGCCCCTAGAGAAAAAATATAGGCGTTGTTATGTTACTTGTTGGTAAATGATAAAGTGAGCGAAGCCCAGTTAATATCAGAACACCGATGTGTAGTACAGCCTCAGATTGACTCGCATCTGTAGTCGTGCAATTCGATATTCAACAAACGCTAATTACCCAAACTATTTCGAATTGATATGCCATAATGCCTTCAATTAGTTTTGCCAGGAATATTGTATCATCACATGAAACAAAACCCTTCGCCGTCGTCGCTAACATGTTTCGTATTCCAATGTTAAATATTAAGAACTTGACGGATAACTGATATTTTATCAAAAAATATAGATAAATAAATATAATATCACGCCCGGCATCCCCGAGTGAGTAAGCAGAGGAATGCAGTACACCCTCACGCTTCCCTAGTCACGATTACGTCACACTTTCGGATATGTAGTGAGACTGTTATCATACACCGGGAACATATTTAGACTCCGAGCTTTCACACTAGTAGAAAATCTGACTTAGATGTATTATCCGCCCCGGGAATCGAAGCCAGAACCTCTAGATCAGTAGTTGCGCTTGTAATCAATCACTCTATCAAGGAGGTTTTCAAATTAAGAAATATGGACGTCATTTAAAAATACAAACTGTCCGATATGGTCGTCGCCTTTTATACTATTTTTAAGTAATGTACTTAACCGTATATGTTAATGTGAAAATATTGTTTTCGTCGATGTTAATAATAGTCAATTTTTATACCATATTGTATAAATACTCCAAAAACTCTCCAGTTCTAAGCATAATGTACAGCAACAAACAGATTACCACATTTGAACTCCCTGCAGTGGTTTGCAAAAAATAGGCTGATAATTAAGATGATATCTTCGAATTAGTCAGTAAGTATAATAATAATTCATGAACATTATACATGTGAGAATTTATGAATATTATACTTCCGAGATTACTGGCACAATGACTTTCACTCGACAGCTAAGTGATTGAGCGAATATAAAATAATTTAGGTGGACATCTCTGACTCATGAAGTAGTGGTCAATTGATTTGTGAGATTTTCACTCAGTTATTTAATAAATAAACACGAGCGCAGCGAGGGGGCGGCCGGCGGCGTCGCTCGCCGTGGAATATTACACATAGACATTCGTTACATGGAAAATAACCAACAAATTTTAATGACGCTTGTCATAACAGCAACTGAATGTTTCTTATGAATATATGTAGTATTATAGAGAACATATACTGGTAATAACTGGAGTGGTATTGAAGTAGAGATATCCATTTAATGGTTATTATGAGGTCTGTTGAAAGTTTATTCGGTATCCCATTGTTCGACTGATAGAAAGCACAGTTGAATATTAATATTAATGGGTGGTTAACAATTATAGTTAATGAAACCTTTCCACGTGAGTTTCCTAAGAATTTAAAAACGCCATAAAATAATGAACATGATCAGTGTGGTTTTACGCGGACAAAACTAGACGCCACAACTTATATAGTCCAGATTAGTCCCCGAAATGGGCGTGCATGTATGAAAAGAGTTATGAATGTGGAGGAGGCGCGGCAGGTCTGTAAGGATGGAGATATTTGCCACTCCGCGCACTCTGCCTACCCGTAAGAGACCTGGCGTGAGGATATGTATGTATGTATGTAGATTAGGTGCCAGATTCAACAGAACGCGGCTACTCCTCCGGTCAGCACACACGCCTCGACCGGTCTCCAGTAACTGTTGACGTAATCTGCAGAACAAACACGCAATCACTGAGCTTCTGTTACGCGCTAAGAGTTCCTATGTGATACCGCGTTCGCCTGATACAATCGTCAATTGGGTCCCGATAAAACAATAAAATTTTACTCAATCTACGATTCAAAGTACCTATAGTTTTATTTATAGTTGAAAAGTTATTGGGAGGTCGCGGATTAATGCTTGTTTTAATGAAGCACTTTTTAGTATAAAAAAATACGTAGATAAATGATAAAAGAGGTCAGATAGTAAATAAATTATGGTCACAATTTATATTTATGTATTTTATCTATCGAATAAGTCGGGCAAGTTGTTAGAGGCTGGAGTGGAGACGACTCACTAATTCGAATTTGCACTGCGATAACAGGTAATTGCTGTAATTTATCTGAATCGCTATTGGATTATAAATAAACTAATAAGAGTTATTTAGTTAATTAATGTGTCACGTAGAGGGTAAACTTTCGGCAGTCGTGCGCGTACGGACGTGCGTTAGTAGCGGTGAATGAATTGTTAATATTGATCGGCAAAATTCGAAATTAACATTAACATTAAGACATTTCAGATGTGATTTAAACTAAGATCGATATAGCAATGCGGCCACAGTGGTGATTTGAATAAAATCGTAGTTGTAATTTGCAAATAGCTAATTGTAATTTACAATTACATAGCTAATTGTAATGTATAACTCTTTTCATATATGCACGCCGGTTTCAGAGACTTATAATATAAAACATACATATAAAAAGGACATAGAAAGATATAACCACATAATATCTCAGTTTCATCAGCATCAGTTGTCCACGTGGCGGGCCTCCGCGGTTTGGGCTGCTTGTTGTTACCGCGTGCGTGCAACATGTGGATTGAGCTTGGTCCTGGGGCATTCCTGGAGCGTTATGACTTTTTCTTCAAGAAAAGCGCAAGAAGAATTCTCCTTTAGAGCTTGCAGGGCATGGGCTCCTCGGCTGTTGGGAATGTCCATAGGCGATGGTTACCACTTGCCATCAGGTGGTCTGTTCGCCTGTTTGGCTGAATATAAGAATGGGGTGGATTACGACCAAACGCTAGCTAACTAATAATGCAAAAAAGAACGTTTTAGGTGAGTCCATACGACATTAGTACCACAGACTTTAACTTTATATGGATGGAGCCATTTAAATAGCTTTAAAAGGGACCACGTCTGTGATATCCCACAGCTCTAATTCTTTGTTTAAAGATTTAGCATAGAGTACTTTTTGGCGATTCTTTATGTATGTAAGTAAACGCACGAACATATCGGCTCCGGCCGGCGCTGTCTGTTACTTATTCATTCTGGCGGACGGCCAGTGTCGGTCAGCGTAGTGCCGAGCGCGCGCTGACAATTGCTTCTTGTGCTACCACTGCCCTTTGGTGAAAGATACAAAATAAATTAATCTCATTCGTTCACTGATAACAGTTCTTCTTTGAATGCTACATATTAACTCAATTTATTCTTATTTTATATATGTATTTATATGTATATTTTTATATAATGTTAAAGTGTGATGCGTGGTGCTAGAAAACAGGTGCTACAGTTGAAACATTATTACGGGTAAGGCACAGAGAGTACAAAGGTAACTAAAAACTACAAAACACATACAATGTATACACATGCCGCCAACGTTATTTCGTAATATTCATTGCGTACACTCTTGTTGATATTCCGTTCGGAATAATAAGAATCTTCTTATTAAATTTTATTTATTTCTTTCATGATTATTTTCAGTGTTATTTCATTTCTTCATACACCAGTCTGCGCATCGAAAATTTTTAAGCTAAACATAACAAACTATATCTCTAGCTATCTCTATCTCCATATTTGATCAAATTTAACAATAATAATAAATGCCCATTGAATATCATTTTTTATGATATCGAAATAATAAGTAATTATTAAAATCAATTATCTTTTGCTAGGCTGCGTTCCACAATATTCAAGAAACACTAATTGGTAATTTTTGCAGTCAATTATAAAACACAATAACACTTTGCATATCTCACATTACAGTTGGGAATTTGACAATATATAACACCTACTATCTACATCTGGGTACACAATATTAAAATGTGAACCTGTGTACCGTACCGAGTTCACAAGTACACAGCAGCGGAATGGGACGGTACAAGTGCATGTAATACAATTAAAATAAATGTAATATGCAATATGAACGCTCCCCGCTTATTGAATTTAATTTTTATATAAATATTCGGTTCTGTAGTTGAAATTCCTTTATACGGAATTAAGGGTTAGGCAAGTAATGCGTATAATGGTGGTTTACGATGGAAATACTAGTAGATAAGTTGACGCGATCGTAGTTCTTTCGTTGAATAATTATGGTTACTGTTATGCCCATGTAAACTGCCTAAGCCGTGATAGCCTAGTGGTTTGAAATTCGACCTCTCACTCCGGGAGACCGGGTTCAAATCTCTGGCGCGCACCTCTTTA
>DWEI01006456.1:0-10078 GCA_018245875.1 Mysoria ambigua | reverse complement strand
TGGATATGTGCCCGATGCATGGCAATAGGCTCACCACTTATTACATAGTGGGACGTAAACGTAACCGGTGAATCGTGAGAATGTTCTGCATTCCTCTGCCTACTCCTTCGGGGATAACTGGCGTGAAGTTACGTACCTTCATTATTTCTTACATCATGAGAGTGTTCGTAGGAAACTTATATGTATACCTGTTAGCGTGTAGAATTCAATAGATGGCAACATTGCAGAACTGAAGAGCACTTCCTCGATTGAACAAAAAATCGCCACTTGCCATTAGCACCGAGATATAACACTAATGAAGGCGAGCTCGCTGTAAGGAGCGAACATCTTTTTGTGGCCTCTATTTGTTAAACTCGAAAGAAGTAGTCAGTGTCGGAGGCGCCTATTCTCTATCGGCCGGTCTCATTTATCATCAGCTCTTGACGATGGCAGCCGGATCACTCGCTAGGGAGCCTCGTTAGCTCCTAATTACGTGTTTTATGCAATTGTAGCGAATGTTATTATAAATTACACATATGTCATTATATACATCCATTGTGTGTTTATGTATAAAGATCCTAATCGTAAAACCGTTTAGGACCATTCATGTAATTTTCATTAAACATATATTTCGGAATTATCATACGTATGTAAATCCTTTGAGTAAAATACGTATTCTATTATTATACCGGAAAATTACGACGTTTGAAGATAATATTGGGTCGTCAAATTTCTAAAGGTAAATAATAAGGAACATCAATGTTACATGAAAAAGGAATTTAAACATATGCCAACCCTAATAGAACAATCATTTGTCTCATACGAAATCTGTGAGAACAGTGTGTGGTGCTCGCCGCTGGGGGCTCACGGAGACGAACCTAAATTTGATTGTGTAAACCAGCACGCAAACAACTACGTGTATTTATTTTACAAACCCCCTTGAAGCCGCTCGTCAGTCAACGCTCTTTCTAATACATCGCGTGCTTGCTTGTAACGATACGTTCGGTTTACATTATATTACAAGTGACCCTGTTTTTTGGGCCTATTTGGTCGTATTTCATCAAATAAATATATATTCGTTAAACAACGGTCAAATGTTATGATAACTGCTGTAAATCGTATTTGGGGAATGCGTTTTCTCACATTAGGTTATCTCAGTGCCGAGTGCAACGAACTGTGTCAGGAATAAGGCACGCTTCGCATCGGGATTCTGTGACGCTTACTGTGAATAAGGCCTGGTTATAGTTCAGTCGTGTATGTATATTTTATGTCCTTTTGTGCCTCTCTTAACCTTAACCCTCTTCATTTTGAAAAGAGATTTGATTCAAATAGTGGCCTTGTAAAAGGGTCGTACGATAATTACGAGGTACTATTACGAGAACGTCAAGACCGGGTTGAAATAAAATTTTATACGATAATTAATTTAAAAAGAAGCTCTATTATTTCTCAACCCGAGGACGGGGTGAAACCTGTTGCGTGTATTTGCTGTTGGCTGAAGTAATATTATCATTGATAACTTGCTCGGATGCGATGCGACAAGTGGTTCATAAGCCATGTGTTTAGACCGTCACCGAAATCATAAAGTTGTGAGTACAATATATGATTAAAGCGGTAAAACAATAACTCAGATTTTGTTATGGAGAATATGTCAAAAATTAATTGAGATATGTTAAAATATATCAAACATAAAGAAGGTAATTAGATAAGCTAATATATGTCAAATACTAAGACTATGGAGAAAACTGTCGAGCATGGAAGCTACAACAGCCGTGGTCTTGAACACCCAGCTGCGCTGTCGACCTAAGGCTTATTGAAGTCAAATAACATTTGTGTATGAAAGCCGGAGCGTCGGCCCACGTGATGTCCAGCCCGGTAACAGTGGACGAGCGTAAAACAGGTCTTTGGTAACGTTTGTAGATAAAATTGTCGGTCCATAAAGTATAAAAGCCGGCCCTCAATAGAATGTTGACGGTGTGCCCACGTGTTTCGCCCACATGGACCAGATTGTACAAGTAGATCTTGCCGCGGCCGGGTCTCGTTTCGTTACACGTCATTACGTTAAAAATTATATCTTATCAGACGTAGTAATTGCCTATGAATAATTATTTATTACGTGTTCACCTACACCTACAAGTGATAATGGTGTCATGTCGAAACTAATGTTTTTTTATCCTAAACGGTTAAGCTTTTTCAGCTATTTTAATTTCAGCAATGTTTAAGCAAATTTCTGCTTGAATTACGCATACGCACCAAATACATACGTTGTCCCTTCTCATGGACGGTCCTGTTAACGACGTCTCAAGAATGTGAAGCACACTTTAGAAGAATAAATAATTGACTGCCTCATCAAACTCGACTGTCAATCGAGAGGTCCTGGTGTCAAATGCCAGGTCGGACGCTATTGGATCTTTCTAACTTAGATTTTCTAGTAGCGGCTCGGAGTCTGGATATGTCCCCGATGTATGGCAATGGGCTGCCACTTATTCAATAGTGGGACGTAAACGTAATTGGTGAAACGTGGGAGTGTGTACGTACCCTCCTCTGCCTACCACATCGGAAGTTATAAACATGTTGTAACACTAAGATTATTGAATAGAATTCTGATCGCTAACTCTATTTTATATATATTTTTATAATGTTATAGATTTTAATCCTTCGACGTTCCTGTAACAATTTATGTTTATGATGTGGTATTATAATTTATTTCAGTACTGTTAATAAAAGCGCTTGTAATAAGTATTGTAAATGTCCTTAACAACCTAAATTAACCCTCAGAGCTGGCACAAAAACAATTGCGTGGTTTACTTCTGTGGCGTGCAATTGAGAAGTTATTTGGTCGGAACAACTCGAGTGCCTACTTTCGTGGCTTATTATTTTTAATTATGTTAAAACATATTTTAAAGGTAGGTTTGTTGGCCGCTATTATTAAAGCTAAGCTTTAGTGCTTTCAAACCTCCAATGTGAATATCGTAGGGTGTGTGTGTGTGTCTGATTATATACATAAACACAACACATTCACACTTACACAAACAGCACACACTTTCATACGACACACACACACACACACACAAGCACACAGCACACACGCTCACATAAATAATTATTACAACACTTAATACCCACCCGACACATGTCAACGAGATTGAAAAAAAACAACTGTCGTTGTATTTTAAGTCTCCACTTTGTAAGACACGTCGACCGAACTGTTTCTTCGTATGTAACAACTTCCAATCCCGATTTAATTATCGTACTGACATTTCATCTGGCTAACATATTACTGTTTAGAGCATTTGATTATAATGTCGTTTATTTCTTGTGAAGGTCAAAACAACACAGGACTTTGATACTTTAAGAATGGAGTTGTTTAATTATCATAAAAAAATATTCATTTGTGTCCAGAAGTTGTGTTAATGTTGTTCTTGAGAATAAGGTTTTTTCTTGTATCAGTAGTTGTCAAATCACCGAATACCAAAACAGTTTTCATTGTTAAGCAACATAAAAAATATATAACAATGTAAGCATTCAATTTTTATCGATAATTTCGCATTTCGTATAGTATAGCCTCTATACGCAACGTCTGTATTGACTTATTAGCAACACAACATTCTGTCAAAGACGATGGTGCTGCCATCTAAGCTACACTACCGCCATCTGTTCATTAATAATGGTGCTACTGCCTATAACAATTGGCACTTAAATAAGTATGTTGGTTCAATATATATCACGCGGCGCTTGATGCTGGGGCCATTCAAGGAAACATATTTTAGTTCCTTAACAAATGTACGCACGATGGTACTTTTAAAATAGGAGTTTTAAATTACGTAAGCAAAAGTGTTAACAGTTGACCGAATCTGAGTAGATACGAAGTAACTGTACAGGATCTTGCATCAAAATTCAGTAGTAAAACGCACATAAAATATTTGTTATAAATTTTGTTAGCGGCCCATGGATCGGGGTCAGGGTAGTAAAATATGTATACAGTCATGGGTTGAATTAAGTAGGCAGGATTTATGCTCTCATTGGCTACCATGTTTTAATGGCGGGTATATTGAAAGTGCCAAGAATTCAATTTAATTATTATTCTTTAGATCTTTTAAGATAATTAATATTTTTAGATTCTCGCAGCGGCTATTATTTGTTTAATAAGGAATATACTCAATTCCCCACGTCTCCGGATCCATTACTGACCCTTTATAAATCCTAACACACCCCCATGTCGTCGTGTTTGCCTATTGCCTATTGTTTTGGATAGTTGTCGCTCTCAAGTTCAATAATCAAATTGTATACGAAAGATCTAAACATTTTTTGAACTCATTCTATCTTGAAAGTTAGCAAAATGTGTCATGTATGTATACTTTATAAGGTTGTACACACAATACTGTTATATGACTCAGCAAGCGAGATAATGTTAATCTATTTATACTATACAGACTTGTGCTGTGTGGACCGTCGTGTGTGTAAAGCCAACACTACATCATACCACTGCATAAACCGCGATAAATCGATTCATACGCTTGTTCAAATAACGGTGATTAATCGCCCAATAGAAGTATAGTGATTAATATCATTGATTTAAACATATGTGCAGCGTATTGATTATGCATAATATGATTAAGTACCTGACCGACGGGGCGTCGCCGCGCGTTATTGGAGTTTCCCCTGGGAAACGCGATGCGTTCTGCAGGAATAACGTGCTATGTTAATATCTGTAATGTAGGTCTCGTTCTTAGTCTTGTGCTCTTGGCAGAGGATTCGTGGTCTGGCGTGGGGGCTGCAAGCAAATAGCAGTACAGCTGTCTCGAACTAATTTTCGACGGATGCTGTCGTTAATAGACGCGATGGTCTGGGTTTTAATTCATTTGGTTCAGAACCGGAGGCCTTTCCCGAGAACTGGCTCCTTCCACTGTAACCTGCACGCTGTGATACTCGTATGTAGCTAGCTAATGTAAAGCATGACGTAATGTCATGTGTCTTCAAAACCATTGGTGATATTACTGTAATAACAATATCATTTTAATAATTCCCGGATATTAGGTACATACCTAGTCGTGTTACCGTCGTTGTAAATGAATTAGTTTTTTGAAAATTATCACAGATTTTTCGAAAATTATCGAAATCAATGATAATGATACGCATGAAAGTGTAAACTTTAGAAACCGAACAAATTTGTTTTTAAATTTTTTTAACATTAATATTTAACGAAATAGTTAAATCCGGTTTTCTAAACAACCAGTACTGATATGAAGAGAAATAAGATATAATTTTGTAAGTTGTGTGTCAAGAAAAACGAACGCCAATGAGATCCCATGGACAGCGACAGCCATAGCTTGTGCGCTCGTTCGCTCACTAGCACAGTACGTTCAGTGTTGCCACATGGCCGCCGCACACACGGGACTTCCTCTGGTGGATACTCGTCCCGTTCTGTCGTCGCCAACTTGAAGCCTCAATCTTATTCTTTACATCACTTAGCAAAGCATAAATGCACTTCTTTTATCGTTTATTTATTTTTGTAATTCAAATTAACTCTAATAATAAAAATATTGAATAAAAATTTCAACGTTATTGTTAATACGATTAATATAATCATGCTAAATCCTTTAAGGAGAATCCTAACGGCGAGGAGTGTCATATATCTGTATTAGTATACAGCATTTACAAACTTTCATTATTATTACTAAAACATGTTTACCTAAACTTAGCCACTTTCTGTAAAATATTTGCTTGTTTTCATTTGTTAACCTGCCGCGTGAATCCTGTGTGGCATTCCACATAACATCGACCTGCCGCCGCCTTATCTGATACTTTTGTTCACAATCACTGTTTAAACACTCGAAGCGTAAGAAACGTGCACTCCACACTTAATGCACTTAAATCTTTTGTAGTATTAACTTTCCTGATGTAATTTTTGAGACACAGTTACATCATATATAGGAGAGTTACGACGTTTTTAAGTTTAAAAGAATTAATTTCTTAATAAATTGCAGTCGATAATTCCATTTTTTTTTCTAAGCAGGACTATCGATGCCGATCTTGTTTTTTGAGATTACAGACGATTTCACTTTAATACATTTTATGAGTTTTAATTTTTACCAATTCATTAATCTTTCTGTACATACTTATAATAAAATTTTAATTGGTATTTCATTGTGCCGTGTCATTTCGTGCTTTTACCAGTTACTTCGGACAGTTAACATAGACGAATAAGACATTGACATTGAAGCAAAATACAGATATGTATTTATATTGTTACTGACCCGCCTCAAATTTGACATAAAACACGCTTAATACATGATAAGGATTATTTTATCCATCTATTAGTGGCACCATTAAGCCCATATGATAATTATTGTGGAAAGCGAGCACCCGTTTTTTTTCCATTATTCATATCTTCACGATAGCTGAACTGAAGTATTGTAATTTATTCCTTTTATTCGCCGAGAAATAAACTGAAAGCATAAAGCGGCCCGGTTTATACCCCATCATAAACAATGGCCCCGTTATTCTGAAACTTTTATCATGCCACGTTATTTTCAAAGCACATTTTTTCACTCCATCATCACCGTCCACGTAACACATGCGCGTGACGTCACACCGCGCCACATGTTGGTAATTTCCCCTTTTGAAAATTAGAAAGGATTTTCTTCAAACTGACAGTTCACCGTTTTAATTACTCGGGCAATAGTTTTTTTTTTTAATTATTTTATTAGACGAGTGCTAGAGTTCAGACGTCCAGCCGAGGAACGGCTGAGGTTGATGTGATAACGATGACATTTTATTTGCACTTGTAGTCAGTATTTGCACTTAGAAATTGGTCTCGGATATAATGTCATGAGATTTATGGATGTATCAAATACACGCAAACCTAATGTTGCTATACTTGTTGGTTATATTGTTAAAAAAATAGCATATTTATTTGTGTTGTGGACACTATATGTTCATAGAAAAACATTGGTATCTCGATAATATTATAAACAAATATTTATATAAGGCCGTGACAAGTTTTATTGTTAGACGAATTTACAGCTCGCGGCCGAGCCCGGCGCGAGACCACACGCGTCGCACGACGGCTGCACCTCGCTACATGTGTACTGCGCTTGTCGCTGACCGCCGTGGCGGAGATTCGAGTTTCGAATTAATCTATCCGGAGATAGGCTAATGGGTGATGTGGAAGTTGTGGTGTAAGAACTCATGTTCAGCTAAACAGATAACGGATGACATGGGCCATCGACTGTGCATGCTGTGCGATCGAGGTTTGTGTTGGAACAGAACAATTGATTATTGTTGATCATTTGTAAAGTATTCGTTGGACTCTCGAGGGATGTTAGTGAGATACTTGTAATTTTAAGTTTCCGCATTAAATAATGGTTTGTTTTCATTACGTTCAAATGACGTATTGTATGATCATCGTTGATTTAAGTTTCCTAGGTAAATTATTACTCTCACAAATGAATATTTACGTTTATGTAATTCCTGGCTTTTCTATATTCATAAATATTCGTATTGAAGATCTTGTAAGATGTAAAAAAGATATAAATCACAATGCTGAATCATGCATATCACTTACAACCAGACAGACATTTTATAATTTTATTAATAAGCAACATAGCTATACAAATCGTGAATATAGTGATGTGTTCACGAGTCGAATTATAGCTTTGTCAATAAAGTTATCCTATTACAGCCGATATTAAATTATACAGATAGAACGTCATAAAATCGCTTTGATAATCATGGAATAAATATTCTTGATTGATATTATTGTGTCATTGATCGTTGTTTCATTAATGAAAGAATTTTCCTATTGATTATTTAAAGTTATTACGTTTCATAGCTAATTTGGAAATGTGCCCGATGTATGGCAATAGAATCACTTCATTGCAGGACGTAAACTTAAACTAGTGAAAAGTGAAAGTGTATTCTGCCTATCACTTCTGATATTACAGACGTAATGTAATGTTTTTTATTTGTTACGAAAGGATATAAACATGTTTTACTACTTTATGGCTGTATGTGATATAACACATGGCTTGTTTCCAATAATATTGGAACGAGAACAAGAATAGACAGTAGGTGCGATTGTTCCTAATTATACAAGCCAGTAACTAGCCAACAGTTAAAGCAGTTACAGATATTGCTACTTCGCTGTGTGGACACAACAATAATAATAACACCATAACACATCCGCCGATGTACAAAACAATATAATCTGTCTCGAATTACACGCTTTACGGCTTCGAAGTAAAATGATTCCTACGCCAGCATTAAAATACCAATGCTAGGTTGATACTAGCAATTGTTTTGTCTAACGTTACCGTTCATGTCGACTTATTAATCGTACTGTAATGCTAAGGTCACAGTACAAATTCAATTGCGAAAAAAATAATCCTGTAAAATCAGTCAGTCGTAAATCTCATTGCGCAGCGCATTAGGTAAGTACTCGAACACCAAATTACACGATACTAAATATTTGCATTGTGCACTTATTAATGAACAGTGCAACGACTGTCGTAATGCTGGTTTACCAATGTGAAGCCAGCTCGACATAGTCTGTGGGACGGGACTTCGGAATGAATTGTCCGCTTAATGTATTTCCGTGTTGCAAGTTTATTTCTTCGGAGTTTACCTTTTATGCCGTGGGCGTAAAGCCTGCTATATTATTTTTGTAAAAAATAAAAAATACAAAGCTACATCAAAACATGTAGCGTTTTAATAAAAATAAGCAACAAAGCAGTTGCAAATTTGTATCAAAATATTGGGGTGTACGGAGTTCAAGCTTCACTTTCTGAGCTCAGGCCTATTAACCTGATCTGTTTCCCCTGTTTGCGATATATTAGATGACTTGTTTGTTGTGGAAAATAATTTTGTTTTGAATTAATGGGAAAAATGAAAACAGCCAAAAACACTTGTAAATGTTATCCCATCAGTCTGCGTTGCGACCTCGCTACAATCGGCGGGATCTCACAAACAAGGACCCGATATAAATTTGAATCTAGCCAGGCCATCCCGAAAAGCAAACTTGGATCTAATTGACTCTTAGATAATAAATGTTATGTTCAAGTACCGAGCGCGGTTCGCTCTCTAAGGTGGACAGAGCTTACAAAGGCGCACAAAGAGATCTCAATCAAAGCCAGCAACTTCTTGGACATTGCTCTGGTGTGCAAATGTCCATATGCCAACGGCAACCATTAACTGTGTTTACTAGAATCATTTCATACATATAATGTATAATCATGCAACGGCGCCAGAGCTTCGAGGGCTTCACGTCATCGATTATTTCTTCTATAAATTATAATTGATAAAGTCTGGTTGATCAAGATCGGGTAGGCACCCAACTAATTTACGCCCTGTTATAAGTAACATCTAATTTGCGCCGCCGATCCTCGTCTAACGAGGGGAGCAATTATAAAGCCGGTGCGTATTTAATGGCTGGAGGCAGTTGCGTCTCCACTTTGCTTTCTACTGGTTCCATGTAAGCTTCCAGTTATGTATTGGACAGTTTCTACAAATATAAAAATTGTGCCACTGGATGTTTATACATAATATACCAACTCATATTCAAAATAACATTTACCTACTCGTAACGAGGCTGATATTTAGAATGATACTCCACAATTCACAACTCAAAACCTTCGCCTCGATCGCTATAAATTGGCAGATGGTTCTCTTCATACCAGAATCTACCCGTTGCAAGTATGGAGCACCTACGATTCAATCAGTCTCGTCAATGTTTACAGATTTAAAATAAATACTATATACCTTGTCATAAATAACTAATTTGTAGATACTTTTGATACGTTGGGTATTCGAGAGATTATAGTAGCCAGGAAGAAGAACTAATCGGAACGTTTTGTCAGCATTTAGAAGTTATCAAAAAACTTTATTAGGATAAATATGTATTATTATTTTTTATTAGGAAAGAAAAGAAGATATTAAATCTAAAATTTTTCTACACGCCTTACAAATTATATAATATTCTACGAGGCTTGTGTATTATGTTAGGAATCCTGTATGGAGCGAGGATAGTTGTTAGTGATTATTATTGTTATTCTATATTTGTAACAAACTCATTTTTTGCGAATCGTTTAAAGATAGCTACAAA
>DWEI01006455.1:0-10079 GCA_018245875.1 Mysoria ambigua | reverse complement strand
ATAAATTAACTGCGCCATCTAGCAAATATTTGTAGCACTATAAAGTGTACAGCGTTTTCGATGTATTTCAATTTATGTTAATATACATGCATTTGCAAATATGTTTGTTAATTACTTTAAATATCTGGTAATTGTATAATTAAATTATTTTGTATAAACTGGAAGGTCAACGTAAGAAGCGTTATTTATAGACCATGTTAGTTTTTTTTTTGACCATTTTTTTGCTGGTAGCACAAAAATGCGACTGCTTTTGTACACTGGCAATAATACCATGATCTGGCGTTTGTCCTGCTGTCTTGTCATTAGTTGAACACCGGGGTTGCTTTAAGACTACAAAAATGTTTATTAAAAAGTTTATAATCTCGAATCTTCTATTGTTGTTTTCAGCATTCGCTTCGATTTCTGCAGAATGGAACACGCGAGATTATATCAGACGAGAACATTCATTGACGAAACCTTACCAAGGTGAGTGACCTGCACAGGTTACATTACCTACGTACTTCTTATTTGATTAGTGGGCGCCACAAGTTCGCTATTATTATTCCCACAATATATAATATCATCAATCCGTTTGATTGTTGAAATGGTAACATGAAAATATCAGAAATATTTCTAACTTATTTTCCTATATCATTTAATGAAATCTGCAATAAACGCAGAGTTGTGATATATTATACAAAGTACAATGAAAGTACAAAGTATACAGACAATGTTAACATACTTTTGTAATTATATTGCGTTTTAAATATGAAATAATTGGTACATGTTATTTACGTTTATGTTGCGAGATAACGAAAGTAAATGTTTAAAACTACAAATGTGTTGATTAAACGTACTGGTACAAAAAAACATATTTCGTTACGAGCTCTATCCCACTATATACGATAAAGCATTAAGAATAACGTTTTCCGTATAATAAATGCCTAGTAGTTAATTTTATTATTTAACACATTTCATTGTTAAAAATGAGTGTTGAATGTCTCTAAATCAGCCGTCCGTCTTGACCATCCTGGATTATAACTTTTTACTCTCCACACTCAGTTTTAATTACTCAATTACTATATAATAATATCATCAATTTTAAAAGCCTGCCTGTATAAACAGATTAACTATTCTTTTTATAATGTGCCTTGATAATGTTTTCTAAATAGCTATTAGCAAACAACATAATTTTACAATATTATTTTGCACACTGTAAAAAAGGGATATGTCGATCAACTCCAATGGAATCCTGTATTGTTTCAGGGAGTGGTATGTCTGTACCCTACTGGGACTTCTTAGGTAATACAATAGTCACTACAAATTATGTCCGCCTGACTCCTGATTTACAGTCTAAGGTTGGCGCCATTTGGAATACTGCAGTAAGTACCTTTATTTAACTTAATTTGGCAATTATAGTTGACTTGTTGGTCAAATATTTCCAAGTGTAAATGCTGATCAATAAGTAAAAGGTAGAATCCCCGAATATGTAGTGCAAAGGAATGCAGAACATTCCCATCCTGATCAAGAAGTCCTGAATTTTATGTCCACATTGGTTACTATTGATCTTTTTAAATTAAAACCTAATAGTACCTTGAGGCTGAATTAGACTGCCTCGTTGGTTGTGTTGGTTGCAGGTGTGACTGCCCATTGGGAGGTCCCGGGTTCGATTCCCGTGTTGAATGCTACAAAATTTTCTAATTTAGATTTTCTAGTAGTGGTTCGGAGTCTGGATATGTGTCCGATGCATGGCAATGGGCTCACCACCTATTCCATAGTGGGATGAATTGTTCTGTATTCCTCTGCATACCCCTTCGGGGATTACAGGCGTGAAGTTACGAGGCTGAATTCATTTGTAGTCTGTGACAATAAACTGCTTTTATAACATGTTAAATACAAGTGGTATAAATAGGAGTGCTGTTCTTCTCTTCCTAACCCATCAGCGAAATGCAGATAGTAATGTTAGTTTATTTTATAATATGATCACCAAAGATGATATAAAGTTGTGTTGATTACAGTGTTCAATAGCTTTAACAGAAATGAAGTGTCATAAGGTTGAGTTTTCCCGAGCAAAGCATGTTAAATGTAATACTTTTATAAACCTAACATGATAATAAGTTCATCATGACATTGTTTATTTACATCTTTGTGTCAAGCTAAATTCAACTTTATTCCTTTTGTATGCCAATATAATGTTAGGTTGAATTTTGGTACCATTACACTTAAATTATTTTTTGTGAATATCTTTTCTAATACACATATGCATTTCTTCTTTGTTCATTTTATTTTATCTATATTTTAAAATGTGTATATTTGAAGTTTAGTTCCCAAGTAACTATGAAATTAAGTCTACTTTGCTCCCTACATAATTTCTACATACACTAACATATAGGAAATGTATTTTGATAATTAAATTGTAATGCAGAGATCATTCTCCTGGCATCAAAATATATAGTTATAATATTCATTTATTTCTCACCATACACTAAAGCACTGTTATTAACATGAAATATAATTAGATATTTGGCATAATACTTACATTTGATTTGCCAAATTTAAATGTGCTATGTTTCAAGAATACATTTTCTATGGCTAGCATTCCAATCCTTCTTAATATACATTTTATTATATGAATGTGAATAATATGTGATACATTGCAATCACTATACAATAAATATGATCAATTTGTAAGCAAATTGTTTTATTAGTTTAAACTATGTCTAATATAATGGTGTACATGGCTGAATCAGGGCTGTCATTGTTAGGAAATTTCAGCAGGGCTGTTATTGATAGGGGTATATGAATATTTGTATCTGTTTCAAATATGTTCATGGATGTGATATTATTTCAGATTATTATTATTATTATTATATAACTTTCAGTTACAGATATTAGAGATAGATGGAAATTTGGTATTCCTAATGAACAAATTATACATACTGTTATTATTCAAATTTGTTTACAAAACCAGCAAATCTGAAAGCCTTTATAAAACCCATCAGTTATAATTCTGTAAGCTTTGTCTGTGGGATGTAAAATCAACTGTTATGGAAAATTTTCTTTACTGTACATGATTCGTTACCTGATTACCACAGAGACGATGGCCAGGCACATGGTTCCAGATTCAAATTTCTGTTGAGCAAGTGTTGACAATGATCAAATGATCATTTTAGTTTTTTTACTAATTTCGATTGAATAAAACTAAATATCAAGCCTGTAATCTCGGAAGATGTAGGCAGAAAAGTGTAACACTAATGTTTATGTCCATCTATAGATTCTATTGCTGTACACAAGGCACAAACACAAAACTAGATCGTTATCTAAATGAGATCTTAATCTAAATGATGTCATTATCTGAATGTTATCATTATCTAAATGAGATCTTTATTTTAGTCCAGTAACGAGGTCCAGTGGTGCATAGCGATAGTCTTATTACTTGATGTCAATGTTTAAAATTCTTTCCACTTCACAATTTTATTTGCTCTCATTGTTCATCGATAACACTTATTATTATATAACAATTGAATGCACTTACTTGTACAGCAATGACCTTAGATTGTCCCATTGTTGTCGAGTTTCATAATAACTTTTATTTCTTTATCTGTTATAAATAATGCATATCCAGTTACCTTCTGTTTGACAACTATAACAAAATAACATTTATTTTACATGAGAAAAAATATAATACAGCAGGGATTATACTATAATGAAGCCTTGTCTTATTATTAGTGTAAAAAACATGCTTTTTATTACCAATTTTAAATAGTTGTTTGTTTAAAAATAGTATACGTTTTTTGTATTACGTAACTTCACGCTAGTAATACCCAAAGGGGTAGGCAGAGGAATACAAAACATTCCCACGATTCACCAGTTACTATGGAAGTCTTACAATGGAATAGGTGTTGAGCCTATTGCCATGCATCGGGCACATATCCAGACTCCAAACTACCACTAGAAATTCTAGATTAGAAAATTTTCGTCCCGGTAATAGAACCCGGAACCTCCCGATCGGCAGTGGCTCATGCAACCAACACGGCCAACGAGACAGTCAAGGCGTTTTTTTGTATTGATCTATATAATTATTTTCTTTAGAAGAATTGTTCGTATGTTTGGTTTGTATTATACCATGCAGTTTTAAATAATAATTAAAGGTATATCTTGGGACATCCCACACATGGCTGTCTGCTTCAAAAATGAACTTAGCACATGATGTAATGACCAGACAACTGAATAAATAAATGTAATCCCATAGTATACATTCACATGCACACATACATAGATAATTTTGTACCCAGACACAAAACAAACACATATTCTTAATTCACAATGCTTAAACTTTTCTCTTATTTATATTAAACATTTGTTCTAAGCACAATTATTTGGACAATCTGTTAGGCGAAATTCATTAACAATTGGTCAGAAATTGAAGTACATAATGAATTGTGAGTGTTCAGTTGAGTGAAATGTACCGTTTGGTTACTTTCTTAAGAGTGTTAGCTACAAGTTACTTTTCAATATGGACACTATGTTAATGTTTTAATATCTACATATATAATATACATATATTTTATTTGATATTCTTGGTGGGTATAAAAGATATGCCTTGATATTTTGTATAAATTATGTTTTAATGCAGTGTCACACTGACTAAACATCAGATTTTCTTTCTTGTGAACGCAACATATCTAATCTAGAATAATTCAACTTAACTATCGCATTTTTCGTGTCTGTTGCAAGTGGAAATTCTGGACTATGGGATATTTGTAACTTTGAATTTTTAATAGTGGCCGAAGTCTGAATGTATACCCGGTGCATGGCATTAGGCTCACGGCCCGTGCCATTGAAGGACATAGGGGTTATTGGGGAAACATAGGAATGTGCTACACCCTTCTGCTTATGGACTTCGGGGATTTAATTCAAATCAAATGGCATTCATTAAAATTCGTTCCTTAGATCACTTTTTGTACGTCAAAATGAAAGCGTGATGTTACGTTTCAATGATTTTTTCGTTAAAAAAACCGTTAAAAAAGCGTTATTTTTCACTATTTTTTTTTACTAAGTTGTTTTTATGTCATTCTGACCGGAAGCCGTGCTACACCCGCAACTGGGAGCTCCAAGTGCAGTTCAAAGTGCACGGGCGCGGCAAGGACCTGTTCGGCGACGGGTTCGCGGTGTGGTACGTGCGCGACCGCATGCAGCCCGGCCCGGTGTACGGCAGCAAGGACTACTTCTACGGGTTGGCGGTCATTCTGGACACGTACAGCAACCACAACGGCGCTCATAACGTGAGTGCGAACTGGTTTTTTTTTATCTGTGTACCTAATGAGTGACTGAACGGTGAACGAATGATTTGAAAATTTTGACTACCTTTAAAATATATCTTGAAACATTTAAAAGTTCATTTATACATTTGAAACATTTTATCGCAAGAGGATGTTCAAATGTTTTATCGTAATAGGATTTTCGTGTGTTGACCCAAATCCATTCAAATGCGAAAATAGTCTTTATTCAAATATGTTAAGGTCCTATTTTGAATATGATGAAAAACTTGTAGGTTATTCTAGCCGGTTTATTTAAAAAAGCCACAACAGTGCATTACCTTAATTAAGCCCATGTATGTTTATAACACAGATTATAATTGTTAGATGTTGATTGTGTTTATGCGTGTGCTTGTGTGCTTGTGCGTGTGTAGCCGTGTGACATGTGACGTTTCAGCACCAACACCCGTACATATCGGCGATGGTGAACAACGGCAGCCTGCACTACGACCACGACAGAGACGGCACGCACACGCAGCTCGCCGGCTGCGAGGCCAAGTTCCGCAACTTCAACCACGACACCCACCTCTCCATAGTCTACAAGGACGACACGCTCATTGGTGAGTGGATGACGTCGCACGATGTTATTATTATTATTATTAATATCACCTAATAATAAACGGACATAAACAATACATCATGGTTTCTTTATCCGGATAGTAATTTGAATTCGTTCACTGACTGAGTGCTGATCTTAGAATGTTCAGTGGAAACTCAGTCTCGATTCGTGCTCGGTGTAAGAAAACGTGGAAGTTTACTATACTCCTCTGCCAAACTCTTTGGTTATCCACAACAGCAACTTTATTTATCTATGTGTCCCTATTACAGTGTCGACGGATTTAGAAGGTAAAAATGCATGGAAGGAGTGTCTCCGAGTGGAGAACGTACTGCTGCCGACCGGCTACTACTTCGGCGCGTCCTCCACCACCGGCGACCTGAGCGACAACCACGACATTTTAGCCATCAAGATGTACGAGCTGGACCTTTTGGACTCGGTGAGTGTGCGCTACGGAGTCGATGAGGAATATTCTACTGGAACTGTTGCCATGTGTAAGTGACAGCACTGTTACGAATGAGCTTGATATTTACCACCGTCGTAGCCAAAAGCGACTGTTTTATTTGGCTGAGCCTCTTTCGGTTTCAATAAGAATACTACGTATACAAATCAGTTCAGATTATGTAGATCGTAATTTAGGTGCAAATGTCACTTACCAGGGCGGCAAAGTCGCTGCAACGAATAAGCCCTGTCTCCTGATTTAAACAAAAACCTTTTACAACAATCGTTTTTTACTTTGGCTGTCGTTGGCATTTTCATTATTGGCCAGTGCTCCAGCTGCTGTGGAAGTTAGACCGTAGTTAGTTAAAGACTAATTTTGATTAAAAGCAATTAAATTGAATTATTAATTCTGGTATAAGATCAAGAATTTCTCCTGCACTTTTCTCCTTGTTATGTGACCCATAGACAACTAGTTATCGACAGTAGAGCAAGTAGCAGAGAGTAGAGCTGTGTTTTATCTATGATCTGACCACTGATTTATGACTTGCCGTCACTCGGTGAGTCTGTCTACCTCATCCTTTCAACAGCATCACAATAATCCAATGAAAGAATATTTTATCCTGTATTTTTTTTTTCATTTTTATCTATAGCATATTCGAATTTAATTAAGTATTACTAATTACTATGTATTACTGAGTTAATTAACATATGTCTAAACTAAACGTGTCGTTAAAATGAACCGTTTCGTTGACGGTGAACATTTGGACGCCGCAGCAAAACCGGGACGAGGACCGCGCGCACATCGTGCCGTCGGCGGCGTCGTTCGAGGCGCCGCGCGAGCGCGCCGAGGACGCCGCGCCGGCCATGTCGGGCGTGCGGACGTTCCTGTGCATGATGCTCGTGGCCGTCGCGGCCGTCGCGCTGCTCGTGCTCGGCGTCATGTGGTACCAGAAGCGGCAGGAGCACTCGAGGAAGAGGCTCTACTGAACCGGCCGCCGCGTCGGTCGTGTTTTGTGGTCGGCGAGCGGCCGAGCGGCCGATGTGACACGAGTTCGTTTTTAATAAGCAGCGGGGGTTGCGTCGGGGTGAATATCATAGCGATCGTCCTATTGCTATAAATATCTTCAATTTACCAACAACTGCTATAACGCTGGCTATATTGAGAACTGGCCGCGGTGTAACGGAATTTTCAGTTTCATGAACGTTTCATTTTCCATGTTGTGAAGTCAGTTTATACGGTACGGAATATTTTGATTTAATTTTTTATTTTGTGAACAAATTTCGGGTACCTTGTAACCGCGATACGAATAACTACGACTGTGTGTTTTTTATCTGTGGTAGGCGGGCTCGACGCTTCGGTAGTTATGGCGCGTTAAGTGCACAGACTGTTTGAGCCATAGATAATATTATACTGACAAGCGTAGATGATTCGTACGTATCTGCGTCAGTGGGACAATATATCTATGGTTTGAACTACAAGTTGACGGTTAGAGATTCATTCTAATATACAAAACGTCAATATATTCATGTCAAAAAGTGTGTTCAATTTTTATGTTTGTAAAAAAGAGTGAAGGAAAAATTATTAGACAAGATTCCAGCGACATTCGTTTCTTGTTAAATTTTTATCTAAAGTTCGAAAGTGCTAAGTAATGTAAATAACTCAGTCTTTATTTTTAGTCATTTTTTTCTTAATTAATAACTGTTACATGTGTGTTGTCTTCGGGATGTTCCGGGACATTCTGAAAATAAGCCAACTCGACGGTGCCGTGGACGCAATACTGGTCTCCAGTAATTTCATTTCAGTGTTTCATTTGACAGCTCATATTATAAAATAAATTGAACAGAAAATTTTGAAGGTGTTTCTTGAAGCAAGTGTTTAATTTAGGTTTTCGATAGTTTACTTAATTTCTTTTCTTATAGTGTCATTTACTCTGCTTGCCGCAAGCCTGGTACTGATTAAGTCTTCTCAAAACATAAGAAATATTAGGATGGATGCAGGTTGACAGACATTATCATTTCTATGTATTTATAATTGATTAGTAATAATCACATTCCTATTTTATTGATGTAGATTTGATATTAACGAAAGAAATACTAAATAGAAGTGAAAAGAATATTTGCATATCTTGATTTGTAAATTAATCTGAATTTATTTGATGTCAGTTGTAGAAGAGGTTATTCCTTTAACATATTAACATAAATAATTATATGTTAACACAAAAAAAAAAACTTATTGCTTTCAATTCTTTGTCTATGAGAACTTTTCTAATGATTTTTTGCAATAAGTACAAACAGATTTATTTTTCATTAATGTTTATATTTCGTTTATATTATATTTAGGAAATTCTGTTTATTTTGGCTAATTCCATTTCTATTAGTGTATTTTAAGTTGTAATGTGTAATCCTGTCTCATAAAGGTCTGTGACCCTATCTGTGACTCAGGACTTTATATCAATATTTCATGTTCACTTTCACTAAACTTTAAAACATGAATTTTATATTTTTTTTATTATTTGTCTCTACGTAAGTATATATAACATATTTCATAGGTGTAATATATCTCGCCTTATAATTATTTTTCTTCAAAAATGTGATCTTTAAAAATGAACATGTGAAAACTTTTAACATGTGGTAAGGGTATTTCACAATAAGTTTTCTTCTTGATAATGGATATTAAATTCTAAATGAACCATGACAATATTGTTTGTTGTAGATATATATTCATATATACAGGATACATGTAGTCATGTTTGGAATTGTAAATCTATCCACAATTTTAAAGCTTACTAAATGATAATAAATTAAATTCTAAGTATGTATAATAACAATCTGTGTCTATGTAAACATGTTTCAATATAAAAGCATTAATATTACTCTATGGTGTACTGTTGATAGATGTTAGGGGAGGAGGGAAGGGCAATGTTTTTTTATTATCTTATGTGTTCCTTGTTATACAGCTTTCGTTTTACCAATAAACTGTATTACTTTTAATATAATGATATTGATGTACTGGTCACTTCTTCACCTGTAATGTGATGCATTGAAATTGTCTATGACATTTTAGCAAAATGGAGGTTTTTAATTTCGCATAATTTTAATTTTCTTAATTTTTTAAAAGTTTTTAAAAGCTTTAGTATTGATTGTCATTTAACTTTATCATCATCACAGGTGGAGTAGTAGCATAAGCAATAACTATATGTGTATGTGGAAAAATGTAAGTGTTTATGAGTGATTTGAAAGAGTTTTCAACTTACGTTCTAGAAGTTCATACTAATTGTCAAATTTCTCATATGCTCTTATTTATTGTAGTTATCTCACGAGGATATGTGTATGAGTGTGTTATGTTTTGTGCGTTTTAATAAAGTGATTTATATCTTTTAATTCGTTTTTTTTTAAATGATACAAATGTTTTTTTTTCACATTATCATATACTTGTGGAGCAGGCAAGTTTATTGTGAAATAAATATCATTAATAGTTATGTAGGTACCATCTATTCTATTATGATTTCTAAAATTATTTTACATGTTTTTGTTAAGCTCCAAACCACTTACAGTATTCATATGAGTATGGGGTGCCGTTTTCGTCCTACACATCATTTGGAGCTTAGAGAATTTCCTCAGTCTGCTAATAATATTTATTCAAAATAAATACTGGAAAACATATGTTTATTGAAGAATATTGCAAAGAAATTATAATTTAATATGTAACTTCACGCCTGTAATCCCCGAAGGGGTAGGCAGAGGAATGCAGAACATTCCCACGATTCACCAGTTACATTTACGTC
>DWEI01006454.1:0-10080 GCA_018245875.1 Mysoria ambigua | reverse complement strand
GTGGTGATTTTTATACAATCTATAAAATAGTACATATTCACAATTATAGAGCTCGAGAAGATTAAATTTTTAATATAATAATCAATGATTATAGAAAAATTGATTCTACTAATAACAGATAATAATGAGACGATAACAAGGTGTCTCTAATATAGGTGAAGTTGAATTTGTTAGGAAAATGTTAGCAGGGAATAAAGCAAAATTAAAAAAAAATTGACAATTTTATTATCGTCAAGGCATATTCCTATTTATAAGGTCTCATTAAAGTCCACTTCAACTTTTAATGAAATGAAGAAGAAATAATGTAGCTAAATTTTGTCCATCCGTCTCATATTGTCGGCATCCAGCCAATTTATTTTTAATAAAGAACATGGCGACCGAAATTAAATTTTATATTACGTTGAATAGTAATCCATTAGATTTAGTAATAGATGTGGGAAAGTGGGACGTGGGAAAACTTCCGACTTGTTCAAAGTGAGTAACGAAAACTAAATAAAAATTATTATTACTTTTCACAATAAAACACTGTAATTAACGTTTCGTTTATATTGAAAAAACAGACCTGATCTCGTGCTTTTACATTTTAAATTTAGAACTGCAGCAAATTGAATTAACCCATATTTTAATACACATTTTTTCTTTCTGGCAATGAGGTACATAAGTATAATATAAAATTAATGGGTATTAAAGTGTTAGAACGTTGAAAGAAGCTTACGAAAAAATACGACTATTATGTCAGTCGATTTTCAAACTTCATTACAAAGTTCTCAGTGATGATTGTCAGAAGTGGAAAGTACGATATTACGAGACCCGGCAAATATCCGAGCAATATTAAGTGGTTTTAACAATATCCAATTATAACCTGTCAAATACGGAATCTTGCCAAAGTTAATTACGTCATTCTCTACTGAATGTTCCAAGGGTACAAATTTTCACTACAATAAAACTCACAGGCGAACCTGAAAATATAGTACTAACAATATGTTGGATAAGAAGAGCTTAAGATCGAGCTCAGCAGCGTGCCATTGAAGACTCTTGATATAATCAGTGGACAGAAATAGGCTGATGATAATGATTATACATTTATGATATAACCAGACAAATAATGATAGTTACAAAGAAAAAAGTCGGAGACATGATCAGCTTCGACCTTGTCCATATTACTACTCTCACAATAATAAAATCTGATTATTTGAAAGGCTTGAAATCGTACTCTTACCTGGTAAAATTTTATTGGTTACATATTAATATACATTTTTAACCGCAATCTAGTCGTTCAGTCCTCTCTTCATCATGATAAGCGTTTACATCCTGGCCTCCATCCAAGTTCTGTTGCATCAAATGCATTAGCTGAACCAACGGATGCGTAGAACTTTTTAGAAGCAGGCTAGCGTCGTTCGGACCTCACCTTTCGCGACTGCGTTTGGTGATGGAGCGGATGCGGCGCGATCAGCCGCAGCGGCGGCGGAGCGGGCGGCAACGCCGCGAGCAGGGGCGGCACCAGCGGCACCACGCCGCCCATCGGCAACGCCACCGCAAACTTCTGCATCCCCATCCAGGGCACGAACCAGCCCCCGCCCGCCTGCATGGCGCCACCGCTCCCCCCGTACCACGCCAGCTTATCAGCTCGCGTCACACATCCACTCAAATTGCGTCAGCACCACTACCGCCACTGAACATCACAGTGTTGAGGATACGTTGCACTTGTACCTGAAAAGAAATGAACAAACTAAGAAAAGATGGCAACTTATTAATAATTTCAGAATGAACGTGTGGACCGAAACATGTCAATCAATCTTGTAAGAAATCGTTATAGAGTTAATTGGAAATAGAAAGGTAACTTAATAAATAAGACTTGAAACAAATAAACGTCTCAATAATTTAACAGTTCAAAAAATAAAACAAGAGAGCCACTCATTCGTAACGCTCCTTAATATTTCTAATCTCGATTTAGAAACTTTTAGAAACTTAGTTCGCGAACATTCTGAACGCTAAGGTTTATTGACAAGTTATTTTTTCAGCTTCACAAAATTTCTCTTTTAGCTAATATTATCGGCAATGGAGGACTTTCTTGTAATAAATTGTTATTTACAAGAGTCTTGTCCACAAATATTATATTAAAGTTTATGTAACAATAATTCTTTTTATTTGAAATAAATCAGTCAATAGTCCAGAAGAACATTAAATAAACAACATAGTATAAGACCCATCTTATAAATCCCAATGCTTATTAAATATTTATGCAAGAACGAATAAGAAAACCTGTTTTTTTAAAACTAATCGAAGTAATCAAATTTTAACAGGAAAATTGTCCTGTGTAACAGGAAATCTTGGCTATAAAAAAACATACAAATCTGATTAGACTATCCAGAATATCATTTCACACTTTTTGTGCCCTTAATAAGATACCAAGGTTACTGGATAAAAATATATATGCAGGCATTTCCCATATCGCTTTCAAAGACCGTTCCAGTTTTATAACCGCCTCGCTCACCGCCATTAAAAAGTTTTTGATCTGAACGATTTGGAACTTTTTATTGCCCCGTTCGCCGTTCAATAATAAACAGAGTTCATTCGTCGAAATCTAAATGTGCACATGGATTATACAATCCGCAAAGGCATACGACCTAACGCCTATTAACATATACACAAGGCGGACATTCGTGAAATCAACGCGCCGTCGCGAAACGCGATCCGCGCGGAACTTTCGTTAACGTCCGCCACGGCAATTGCCATTGACAGGTCACGTGGCTGACGTAGACATGTTTATATTTGTACATCGTCACGCTTCACACGGGCACCGAATCCCCACGTTTAAATATGTGACTTAACACAGCGAGGTATAGTTTAAATTACAGTATCATATTTTTGTTTACGTATGACCGTCTGCAGGGTTAGGTTTGTCTTTAAAATTTGATCGTAGCGTTTAAAAAAAGGTATCGTGATAATGTTATTTTAAAATACATACTTTCTTGACGGCTAGTTCTTGTATCAGCCCTCACTCGTCAGACACGTAAATATTCAATGGCTCATTTAATTTTTGAAAATCATTCCGAGAAGTTTGTTGTTTGTTTGTATGTTTGTACCTTATCCTGAGAGCAGAATCCGTCCCACTTCAACTTAAACCTCAAGTGTGGCACAGATGTCTATGGGCATGCAGATGCATATGCAGCGAGCACTTAAAACTTGCACGTGTTTGCTCATTACGTAGTATACAAACAATGCTCTCACATCATCGACAAAATAGGCATCTACACTATAATAAACTTCGTAAAACGAAATCTAAGGAATATCTTAGTAACTAACAATCCGAAAGTCGTATTAATTCACAGGCATTCCTGAATACTTCCACAAAATGTTATTTGAAACTTTCCAAATTATTTCAATGGAATATTCTGATTACTTTTCGATGCCGGCTAAAGTGAAAAATTACTTCTTTTACATCAAAGGAGACGCTAAGCGTTCCGTAAGCACCCGTTGGGGTGGAAAACTGAATGAAAACGCCGAGAGAATCATAAAATTGGCTTTCCGACGCCGTGAAATTGAACATCTTAAATTAGCTGCCTTCACTGTTTCAATGGACACGACACGTGTACAAAACAACGTCACATTTAATTAAGTGTCATCGGCGCATGGCCAAACATGCCGGGAGACAAAATTCATTGAAAAAATAAAACTCATGTATGCAGACTGTTAATTGCAGTATTTTTTAGCGAAACATCTTATTATAATATCTGAATAATGACTAAATATTGTTAAGTGGATCATGAACGATTTACTGCACTACGATTTATTTACTAGGAAGAGCTAGGAAACCAACATTATGGACACTTTCAAAAAGGCTGATGCTGACCAAACAAATATTAGATGGCCACGGGCGATAAAAAAACCCCATTTTAAATACGAAAAACCCAAAACACAAACCACGCAGTGAACAAATACAACCAACAGCAGATACCAAAAACGCCCTCGTAAAAGAATTTGCACACAGCGGAAATGATTTACGTAACCACAACGACACAATTTCGGTCGCGATGAGATCGCGAATTCTGTCGATAACGCGAAAGGGGGCTTTGCACGCCCTAAATCATTCCTTTTTGTTGCCGAACAAACAAAGCTCGATGCGAGTAAGGCTGACGATGGCCTTGCGTTTTATTCGCTACCGCTTCGCCGGTAGTCACAAATCGAATCGATTTCGACATCTCGCAACACTAGTAAATATGTATGTATTGTAATTATGTCGCGAAATATTTCGTAGTGCGCTATTGCACCGAATGAAAATGATGAAGAGCATATTATATATTCAAATTATAAGCAAACAATATGTTTATTTTTCACGTATTAAATATTATAAAACTTAACAAACGGAATTACAAAACAACTTTGTTCATTAAAACTATTTACTTTATGCATTAAAAATGTTAGTAGTAAAGTGAAAACACCTTCCATAGAACAAATATCTTGAGAATTAGTCGTAAGCAGAATCACACCTTAAAATATCGAGGGTGTGTCCACACCTTATAGATCACTCGCGTCGATATCGCGGAACTCGCGCCAACCGTTGGTAATTGTCGAACACCCCGTCTGGGGTTGCGGGGACCGGGTAATTCAATTTGAGCGAATTCATTACCGATGAAAAATACTGGTTGTAAAATTTTGTGGGCAAATTGTTGTTACAATACCTACCGGGTATCTACAGTGTGCGAATGAATTTGGGATTTTATTGGAAATTAAAGGGAGTAAAATATTAAAAGTTGAAATTAATAGTAAACAATGTCCATCGAAAGTAAAACATTACAGGGTATGCTTGCCTACATAAATATACACGTTAATTTTCATTGCATTATATCGTGACGCCAGGTCTTTTACGGAGTAGGCTGAGAGCACCGACCTTTGAATAACAAAAAACTAAAACGGATAATGATGAATGTTTATACAGAAAAGAAATCTAGAAACTATAAGTAATTAACTATACCATATTCGCTTCAAGTACACTAAATTAAGCAAAACACATTGTTAAATTCAATGTTAAATTTCCAAACAGTAGTACAATGTAGAGATTAATAAAATATTCTTTATTACACGATCTCTATAACCTTAAGGCTCAAAATTGGGTGAACCATAGTCGAACTTCTAATCCTGTTTGACCATAACTAACATAAATATTTGTAGCATAAACCGTTTTGTTCTCGATTCTACTGCAGAGCCGTTCAAAATTTTTCGCAAAATCAGATTGGAGCGAGACATGGCGTGGGACGCGAATATATCGAGGGAATGTCTGATTGTTGTAGAAGCGTCATTTTTTCAACTTCGACTCTCTATCTCGATTCCGCAGAACCAACGTCGAATAGCAAAAAGGGTGTATCTACTTTGATTTATCGGGTTTTAAGTCGGCTTCATTTCGCGTTATACGAGAGTCCTAACATAATAAGATTTTAGTTTCTATTTCGCAAAACTTATTAGGTGAATACTATGTAACTAAGACGGTAAAGCTGTTAATCAATGTGATTATAATCTCGTAATACGAGTATTTGTCAGCAATTCCAAGATAAATTTATTTACTCAGATCTAAAGCAACGAACAATAAAACAATATTAGCCGAAATAATGTGATATTGACCATATTTTTTTAATTATCCTCACTGTCTATTCCATGATGGAACGTATAAACCAACTGGTAATACTGCCTACCTCCTCGGGGAATCACAGGTTTGTTGTTATGTTATCATCAATGTGCATGTAAATTGTTGACTGATTGAATTCATCTACGAGTAGGTATATGACATATAAAAAACAAATTTGTCCTTTACTCACTTCGGCCGTGCGTATACTAAATACGCGTAAACACTGTGACACGATCTCGTTATACTTTCTGTTAACAAATGTTGGAAAAATATGGAACAGCAAAGATTATTTTTAACTGTCCTTGCACGAAAACTTCACAGAAAACTATTCACGTGGTTCGGAATATACGTAGGTATTTTTGCGAGGATTTTAAAACGGATCCTTTTCGTAATGAAAATTATTTGAATAACGAAAATAAAAACAAACTCTATATAAAAACATTCACTATTTAATACAAATAGCTATAATGTAGCCTGTATATTTCTAGCAGGCTTCAGCTACGTTCCTACTAAACTTTGGACAAAGCGGTACAACGCTGCTATCCGGAGTTAAAATTTTACAGGAATTGTAACCTTTTTAATTTTAATAATTGCGATTCTTTAGTTTCTAGTTCCTATATAGTTGCAAACCACATCCATCCATTGTCACATTGCTGCGTCAAAGAATCTCAAACATTCAAACTAAGATTTGTTTTTATTAAGGATAGTAAATATTCAGCAATAGGCAGTAATAATTGTTTAATCTTATCAAACGAATAGCGAATCGTAAATATGTGTTTTAATGTAATTAGTCTAATATTTAATACATTAAAAGAGTATAGAATCTTCTGCGCTTGTTATCACTTCGCTTGGATATCCCTTTTAGATTGTTTTAGAAATAAGCAACAAAATTGGACAAATATTAATTAACATTTAATTTGGATGCATATAGATGATTAAATTAACAAACTATTTTGTCCAAACAAACAAAGAGTGTTTCTGTACTGTATACACCAAATCAATAAATAAAGAAATAAATTATTACATCTTTCATATTCCTTCCAATCTAAATTCTCATCGAATAAAACAACAGCAATAAAATGATTTTATCGTTGTTTTATAAAATCATATCCGTTTGTCTTGCGCTAGACGGTTGCGAGGTTAATTACCTACTATTTCAATGGAGCAAGAGTCTTAATTGCCATTGTTATTTTGTTCGACGGCGTTTTTGTGTCTCACTGACCGGACGCGAGAACTTGGGGGCTTCCTCTTGCTTCGCTTACGTGTTAAGTGTATACGGTGAGATATATTAATGATGGATAAATATCTTGAGATATTTCTACCCATGGTTACCTGATAAAAAAAATTGTCTGGAAGGTAATATGTGTTCCAGCAACCAGAGGTTAATAAACTTCCTGTAAACATACATAAAAAAAATTTAATAGATGCGTTTTATCCCCGGAAAATAAAAATATTTGTGATCATCAAATATACTTTTGTCATGGGTGGAAATTGACCTCACGAAACATGGCTCAGCAGTCAGATGGACTAGCCGCTGAGCCAACGGGCCAGCACGGTTGTATCATTAATGGGACAAACTGACGCGCGGTCCGCGAACGTAACTCACGTGTTGGTTACGTTAATTCATTAACGCACATGAAAATCAAATGTGGGCCAAGTCGGTCTGCTGTTCCAATTCTCTTTGTTAGCAGTTGGACCCGTTTCAAAATTACGTATTGGACGCTATTTAAAAATAATTCTGTCTCCACGCGAAACTAGTTAAGCATACTGGTACGTCACATTCTATGTTGAATTTGTAAAATGATATTAATTTATGGAACTGCTTATGTAGTTATATAATTAATTACATTTGGCTGTTGGCTCATCTTGTGTTATACGGAAAGTATAATATAAATGTCAATAAATTGATGGTATTACTCTATTCTACACATTCCTTGAAGTAAATGCCTGAGTGTTTGAGTGAGTAAATGGCACTGGAAACCATACTTTAATAGATAATTACAATATCAAATTCGTCTCTTTACATTTAACCCCTACTAATAATCTAAAACCAACTTTGGATTATCAAATTCGAAAATATATTATCAAGGCCTGCAACGTCGCACTTTGCAGTTTCCTTGTCCTGTCGTGCATGTCCACGGGTGATGGTGACAATTAACCATGAAGACCTGGTGGTTTGAGTGTTTCTTGATCAGTTTGAACAATATAGAAAATTTGACTAGAATATCACGTGTCTGGGATTTATTCATCGATATGAAAAGCCTCGTTAGCAAGTGCGACTGATGATAGGCCCCGGGTCGAACACTACAAAAAATTTCATATTTAAATTTTCTCGCTGCAGTTATGTCGAATGCATAGCAGTAGGCTCACCATCTATTCCATAGTGGCGCGTAAACGTAACTGGTGAAACGTGTGAGTGTTTTGCGTCCATCTGTCTACCTCTTCGGGGATTACAGGGGTGAAGTTACGTTATAAAAAGCAAAATTGTGGAACATGAGAGTATACTATATTCACCTTTCAATCTCTTGTAGAATTACAGACGCGATGTTGCGTTAATAAATATATATATATACACACGAATACATATGTATATGACGATAATCATTAATATAAAAGAAGCAACTGTGGTCTAAAAATTTAGTTATTTTGTGATTGGTGCTCTCTGTATACGCCTTAGTGAATCCGGCGCGATGATAATAATAACAATAAAACGAATCCACTGCGACGTACTAATGCGAAGTGGTCAAAATAACGACCCAAGATACATTAAAACAAGGTACATTAAAACGCTTTTAAGCCACCGGACACTCGGCGGACTTTTGACCACAAAAAATAACAACACGAGTTCGTACCTACCATTTGAAATGAATCAACAACTCTATATATTATGTTAAAACATTGAATATCTACGCTGTGTACCAAACATCCTTCTAGAGTTGTCGAGTTCATATTCAATTATTTTATTTACGAGTATGAATACGGTATACTTATTTCAATCTCAGATAACTTACGGGATCTTTGGCAGAGTGCGCCAAGTGTCAAATCCTTATAAACCTGCCGCGCTTTCACTTCGAACAAGTGAACGATGAAAGTGTTGATAATGATGATGATGAAATACTGTAGAGTCAAGACAATATATTGCTATTCTTTCGTTTTTTATTGTTAAAGAGGAATAAAGAAAACAAAAATCGATCAACCGTCGATTTTATTTTTCACCCACGATCGATATTTTCCAATTAATTGTACAACAAAATTAAGTTTCTGTCATTTATGTACTTCATTCCTTATATAATTTCAAGGTTTCGATTGATCTTGTTTTCAGTCATATCAGCGAGCTGGAATCAATTCAATGATAAATTTCGAAGGTCGACGACAAGACTGACCACTGCATATAAAGTCCAGAACCATATAAATTGTAATACTATTATACACCGGGACCTTAAATATCACAGGCGAAACGTGCGAGTATACTACATTCCTCTGCCCGCCTTTTCAGACAAATACAGACGTAATATCATTCATTTATTTATATAAATACAACGGAACCCTGAAACATACGCGATAAAACGAGCACACGGCAAAATTATTACACAATGATGGTTAATATACAATAAATATACGATACAAATCGAGTATCAATCAGAGCGGAGGGGCACCGACAAAAACTCGTACGAAATAACGCATGATAGGCCAATGATGAATGCACAAAAAGTCACTACGAGGGGGAACGACAAAAAACAGTTTGGTTTACAAAGATCACAAGTGTATACAGATATACATATAATATTATGGGTTCCGTCTATAGAACTAAATAAAAAATATCTAGTCTACACAGACAGTTATTAATTCTTTTTTCAAATTCATTTTTATTACGTTATTTTATTTTACTTCACATCACAATGCAATACATTGTAGTGTAAAGTGCAATTGACATTCTTTTGCCGTTTTTATGTATCCCATAGGTTCAGGTGTTTTCAAATAATAGACAATATGAAGGAAAACTCTCGATTCTATTTAAAGGAGAATAATAAGTAAACAATATATATTTGGTATTTAAACATTTGGTCTGCGTAAAAATCCGATATAATTTCAAAGTCGTATATTTACGAATGTCGGCGGTATCAAATGCTTAATAATTCACAATAATAATTGTGAAGGCCGTATGTCTAAGGATGAGGCAAAATATTCGATGAACGTTTTACATAAGTGGATATATACATATTGGTCGCATTTGTATTTTTGTTTTAGGGAGGGGAGTCTATTGCATGAAGGTATCTATCATACACGGTGTTCGCAGTTCGCTGAATATTGATTACTTCAATTATTTACAAGCATACTTCATAGTTTATTTATTATTATTAGTTTATTTTTATCCTAAACATTTATGAAGCTTGGGAGGAATCGCGTGATGCTGTGGGTGTCTTCTGCGATTTGTCTAAAGCATTTGATTGTGTTGA